>JAJIBD010008381.1:0-41099 GCA_021461705.1 Cryptotis parvus | reverse complement strand
TTTTGGGCTCTCTCATAGGGGTGGGTAGAATATTCACAGCAATTTGAGGTAAATCGCACCTCTGCGCAGCTCAGCGCATAACGGGGAAAGCTGGTTTCTGCTCTGCCAGGTGTATATGTGCCTCTGGGTGTATAAATGTGCCATTTATAAGTGATATCATCCTAATAAATGAAGTAAGCTAGAAGAAAGACAAACTTAGGGAACTGTTTTGACATTCTCAAACAATTATATATATTCAAGTGGAAGAATTTAGGAATGAGAAAACTAGTTTAAAATATGTTAGTGAATCAATTATCACTGAGAATCAGCAACAAACGGATTACCACTGAAAATCAGTAGCAATATATATATATATATTTTTTTTTAAAGAATAGAAAATGTATTTAATAAATTATGACATGTCCACAAATAGTGAATATGAATTATATGTAAAACATATTTAGGTTGTATATTTGAGTAGCTTTTTGTTAAAACAAAAGAAATGCTGAAAAATGTACAAAGCCTAAATATATAACTCATTAATTAACCACAAGTGAACACATTGTTTACCACTATTCAAAATAAGAAGCAATATTTCCAAGACCCCTTGTATTTTAAGATAAAACACAGAATCTGAAGTAGTTTACAGAGTATTAGAATACCATATAAAGTATTGTTTCATGAAGGCAAATATAGAGTAGACAGAAATATGAATCATTTTACACCAAAATATTAATAATGTACAACAGTATTATTAAAGACAAAAAAGGTTAAATATGTACATTGGGTTTCAAATATTCATTCAAATCTTACAAAACCATAGTTTCCTGAAACACTGACATTGCCTCAGGAATTCTTACCTGCTTTTAGGCAGGAATAATAGTAGCAATATATATTTTAAATGCATAATACATTTGATTGAATCTAAAATCTATTTGTTATTCTTATTATATTTTTGGCAATACATAATTTCACTAACAACTTTCATTTACATAAAACTTTTTTCACTATGTATTAAGATAACTGAAAATATGAAAAATGGTTATGATGGTGTTAGGTTTGTTTCAGGTTTTCCAGAATGGCTTAAGAGAGATTTATAAATGATAGGTTTTGCATACCAAGGTGTTGCATGTGTGGCTGTGGTGTCTGGCTGTGTCAACAGGTGGCAATCAGGAGACAGGCTTGTCTATACCCAGGACTCTGCCCCATGGGCCCTGGATGGTGATAGTCTGATATAGAATGAGACTGGGCCCCCTGGGATGTACCAAGAGCTTCATCAGAGCCTAGCAAGCTACCCATGGTGTATTCAATATGCCAACAAACAGTAAAGTAACAATAATGGACCTTATTCCCAACAGATACAGATGTTACTGGCGCTTGCTCAAGCAAATTGATGAATAACAGGAAGACAAGTGGCAATTGAGAAAAATCTACATTTGATACTTTTAGGCAATTTTGGTAAACATAGTTTCAAAGAAAAAGTTGGTTGTTTCCATTTGCAATTATTTTTTCTATTTTAGCAATATATTTATACCAATAGAATTTTTTATTATTGATGCCTTTTCTTACAGAACCCCCTTATTCATGATTAGTATATTTCTCAGTAATTTCTAAAAGGGTGGGCAATTTCTCATCAGACTGATTGACAGAATTTATAAAATAAAAATGTTGCACTCTATACACAATAAAATAATACATATATAATACCTATACCACTGAAAGGGTTGAATAAAAATCTGTTGAATGTGCTCATTTTCCTTCACAGTATTGGAAACAGGAGAAAATTTTAGATGTATTCATATCCTAGCTATTTCCTGTAACCTCAAGTGAAACCCACAGTAGGATATTTGTGGTTTTGAGCAAATAGATGACTCACTTTGATGATGCAAAACTCTCATATTGAGAAAGATGTGCAGGAAGACATCACCATTTCTAAATCAAATAAAACAGAATCTTTAAGGACAATATTCATAGATATAATCTGAATGACATAGTTATTGTAGTAACATAGTTACAGACATTTGTTAAATTCAGTAATGGTAATTTTCAGAATGGATTTTTAATGCAAAGAAAATTGTTATACCAACAATTAATGTCAGACTGGCAGTCAGGGACCCATACTTTTCATATGCCAGGATTTGAGTCAGACTCAGGTACCACATGGCACACAAGCACCACTGGTGGTAGCTTTGGAGAATTCCAAGCACTGACTTTATATCTCCTGATCCTAGTACTGTAGTATCTGGATTGACTGAGTGTTATAGGAGAGGGCCCTAACCTCCCTGAACACTGCTTAGTTGGTCTCCTTGCAACTTAAACCATTGGTAATCAGTCATGAAAATTTTGTTTACAAAGGACTAGAGGTAGAATCTCATGAAATGCTGAGAAGTAATATTATACAACCATAAGACATTTTACTCTTTAACAAAATTTTTTAACAATGATTTTCATAAAACATGAATATGAAGATATAAAATGGACAAAAGCCACTGACATATTGGAATTGATATGTTCAGAACTTTAGTAAGAGCATATGAAAGCTTTTATTTTTGAATTAAATTATTTTGAATTAGATATACTGGTTCAAAGGAAAGTTCTACATTTATACAATATTATAGTTATAATTAAATAGATCATGTAGCGTTTTCAGAAATAAATATTTTGGGAAGTTAATCAGTACACACAATTAAAGCATGTCCTTGTTGTTTAAAAAGTGCTCTGCTTTAGGAAAAACACACTCCCAGCTTTTGCTTCAGAATATGAATTTTAAGTACACACCATACACAAAGTAAAAATAATATAGGTAGCAATTTTTTTCACTTAAAATATCAACATTTTCTATCTCTAGGAAACTGACATTAATACTAAAATTTTGACCATTTAAATTTAACTGAAATTAAAATCATCGTTCAATATAAATACAGAAGCAGCAACAAATATAGTTTAGCTTACCAAAACACATGAATAATATAAATGCTTGTGGAATTTTAGAGGTCTTTGAAGTGCAAAAGTGTAGTTATTTGACACTACCTTATTTCAATGGATGAAAAGTAGATATTTAAAAAATAGCATGATAGAGATTGAGGCCTCACACATTAAACAAGATCCATTACAATAGAAATAAATGCACATAAAACAATGATTCATTTAAACTAAAATTCAGACAATTTAGAAAATAATGCAGCATAATCAATTAGATAATCACCCTGCATTCTCTGAAGATTCCATCGAAATATTAATATGAATTGTATCTTCTCTGTAAGAGATTTTCTCTTATTATAACCATCTCTTTAGCATGTTTAGATTCTTAACAATTAAAGAGTTATAAGCAGCAAAATCTCTTGTTTCCAAAGGAAGACATACATAATAACTTTTTACATGTCAGCCTTCTGCTCTAGTCTATTTCGTGAATATTTTTTGATCATCATTTGGTAATTAATAATTTCTTAGCAGCATCTAATTAACCATCAGTTGTGACCATATATAAGTGTGTAAATGATGCAATCATAAATTCCTTATTGTCTCAATAAAGAGGATGCCCCCTATAATTTACCAAAAAAAGTAGCCGTCTGGATAGTGAGATAGAATAGGGCTGATTTATTATTCTGTTTAAAGGGATCCCTATATATATGTATATATATTTATTGTGATCCTACCCTTTATAAGGAAATATTCCCCTTCTAGATACCGCTATACTGTCATTCCCTTGTCTCCAGTTTTTCTGCATACTACATTATCCTCATGAGTGAAAGGAAGTGAGGACTTGAATTAGATAACTTCTTCCTCCCCATTCTTGGTCAAACACTTCCTCAAAGCCATTTCACACTGAGTAAAAACTAATCTAAATAGTCTGCATTCCTTCTAAGCAAGTAGTAATTTCTGTACTGTAAGTCAGGACTCTGATCAGCACCTCTGAAATCAGTAGAATATCAACTGACCATGAAAAAGAATATATACCTGAATAACGCACAAATCGTCCAAAAGGAAAATACCCTATTGCTTGGATAATTTTGAATGTTTATACATCCTTCCACAGTCATCTACTATCATGAAGCCATTGTTGTTACACATTTTTGAGAATCAACTGGGTGGAAATTTTCTCCCCATGTTGCCTACCTTGTATCAAACACAATAAATTTTCTTTCAATAAAACACTGAGAAGAGTTTTGGTCTCTTGTACGTGCTTAATTTTTGAGAGTTTATGACCATAGTCCAAGGGTCTATTACCCCAGTTCCAGGTTTCACAAAATGTATTGTTTATTATGTATATTTGATTAATTTTACAAAAGTTTGATTGCTTTCTCAAAAGTTTGCTATCATTTACACCCTATACAACAAAAGCTATAACATTTTCCAGACTTCCAGTTTCATCCTCGTACTGCTTAAAGGATAGACACTGCCATGTAAAAAATTTTACAGAAGCAGAATGAAAATTAGTTATATTACTGACAAGAAAGCAGTTTATAAATTAGTGAGTGTAGATGTATGGCTTGAATATTCCCACCCTGTTTTGGGTGGAATTTGACTTTTTTTATTACATTCATATGAATCTTATACTCAAATTAGTAGAAATCAACCATGTTCCAGAAATTCAGATGGCCAATGAAAGAACAGAAATAGACCAGATTAACCTGTAAACATAAACCCCAACCTAAACCCTAAACTCCATCATGGGCCATTTCCTGAACTCTGAACCTTACTGCCCTCTTCTAGTACTCAATGGACCTGAAGATCTGTCCTGTTATAAATTACTCTATCCACTGAGGAGAAGAAAACAAAGGAGACGAGAATATTTCTAGCCTGACAGCAGACTCGGCCCCTTGGGATAAACCCAGAGCCATGGCAGAGCCTGGCAAGCTACCTGTGGTGTATTCGATGTGCCAAAATTAGTAACAATAATGAACCTCATTCCCAACAAATGGAGATGTTACTGGTGCCTGCTCAAGCAAATCGATGAACAATGGGAAGACAAGTGATCTCGCCAGCACAGATCATAAAGCAAGTTTTATGGTTAGAAGGAGAGTTTCTTTATACTATGGAGATAGGGATGACACAGTGATCATATACAATTAGGTGCTTTCAGGAAAAAAAAAGCATACTTAGAAAGAGCAAAGGTGATTTAGGAAATAAAATAAACATATGTAATTATATGTCATGCATATAGAAAATGCCAGACGTATCAAGTGTATGCTTTTTATTGTGGTAAAAACGAATGGAGATGGAAATTCAAGGAGCACACTTGCATATTATTCACAGGCGAGTTCTGTCAAGTCACTTCTGATTGGGGCCCTTGTACTAATAAGATGTTTCTAATGTCTGTGTCTAATCAAAGCTAATTGCATGAAACAACCGCTCCCAGGAGAGTTGACACTATTCAAACTGCACATTTTCTGACAGAACTTTTTTTTTGGTTTGTATAGCTCACCTAACCACTGTTTTGATAAAAAGCAAGTGGGGTAAAAAGTTGCATTTTTCTTATATATGATTATCATACTAAATACTGAGATACAGGTTGTTCATTATCAAGATAATTTTTCTATGATTCATATTTTACTTTCCTGGTCTAAGATGTACAATTTCATTTTCTGTCATACTTTACATAATCAATCTTATTGACATGTTTGCTACTTTCAGGAAAATTCATTTCCACTCTTACACCTACTGCTGAACCATGTAAAGTTGTGTCTAGTGGCCTATCCAGAAGTGAGAAGCCATACCCTATCCAGTCCCACAAATTCTGCATCATCTGCAAATGCTTCCTTGGTACCCCAGACCAAGAAGGCCCCTCCCCAAACCCTGTCAAATTCATCCTCCTCCACCCCGGCCCCTAGAGCAGAGCACTGACACTGTCCTCTTCTGTTATTCAGGTGCATCAAGGACACCAGCCTTCATCCTGCTGCAGGTATTCTGTACCATCTGTGATCTCCCGACTGATGAATCCCCTTTCATTCACCCTTAAGGCCGGGTCATGCCCCCTAAGGACATAGAAAACTAACACAGCTCTCCTTTGTCATTCATGTGGAACAAGTATTGGCTGCCCCAGTCCCCTCCTGGATTTCAGCAGTGTCTGAGACCTCTTCCTTTATTCCTGAATGCAGGAAAGCCCTCCCAAACGCTTCCTGAATCCAAAGCCACAAGGTTAATAATAATACTCCTCATATCCACCAATTTTAAGTGATCTTAGGTCTTATATATTTCCTCAAATACATTTATTTTAACCATTCTATACAAATGAGTACAATAGATACAGAATGCATGATAGTGAAGTAACATCTTAAGGGCACAGATATTGTTAAACTAATACATTTTAAAGAGTACTGCTTGCTGAAAAATAACAGATATCTGAGGTCAGACCTCAGATATTTGCCATCTGAAACTCAATTCAGAGTGCCCACAAATACTTAGGGAAAAGAGTGGAACAAAGGACATTGCCTGCTCTGGTAGATAGGGACAGAAGTAACTGAGTTCAAATAAATGCAGAAGCCTCCTCAGTGAAGAATTAAAATCATTGTTAACAAAATGGCCATAGACCTAAAGCAATCACTGGAAGAAAAAAAAAACAACCAACATAAAGACAAACTGATCCAAAAGTCCACACAAATAGAACTCAAGGAGTTAAAAATACAGGACAAAGTCAAAGCAATAGAATTCAACATGTAGAGGACTGTATAGCGATTTTGAAGACAATATAGTAACCATCGTCAATAATGAAGAAAAGAAAAAAAGGAAAAGAAAGAAAAGAAATGAAATGAAATGAAAAGAAAAGAAAAGAAAAGAAAAGAAAAGAAAAGAAAAGAAAAGAAAAGAAAGGAAAAGAAAAAGAAAAGTGAATGAATGGAAGAAAATGTGATTCTTGAGAGTTGATAGCAAGAGAAATCATGTTTGAATTGTGGGAAATCAGAAGGAGAGAATGACGGTAGAAGGGAAAATCTATGGATCAAAGAAATAATAGAAATTTCTTGATATTTATAGGGAGGTTCCTGCACAGGCTCTCTTAGTTCAAGAGAGCTAAGAACATGAAGTGGAATATGGACAGCCCTTCAGCAAATAGTGCTAGGGAAATTGGATAAATATGTGTAAAATTTAAATCTGAGTCAATATCTTACGCCTTATGCAAATTCAGTTCAAATTGGATCAAAGATTTTGAGATCCTACCAGAAACTACAAAGTATCCTGGGGAAATTTTAGGCAGGACCCTTTAGGTTTGGACCTCAAAGATGTCTTCAATGATCTGATATCACTGGCAAAAGCAACACATTAAAAAAAAATAAACAAAATAGATTTCATAAGATTAAAGAGGTTTTTCAAGGCAAAAGATAAATGAACTGAAATTAAAAGACAATTAACTGAATGTGAAAAAATATTTGCATTCGATGGATCAGATAAATATTGGATATTCCGGTTTTATAAATCACTCACAAAGATCAACAACAAAAAATTTCAAAGACCCTATCCAAAAAAGGAGAGAGGAAATCAACAGACACTTTTCAGAGGAAAATAGAACAACCAATAAGTGCATAAAAATGCTCAGCACTACTTATCATCAGAGAAATCAAAATCGAAATCATTTCACACCAGTGAGAATGGCACAGATAAAAATAGTACAAACAATCTGTGTTAGCAGGGATGTGGTGAAAAGGAAATCTTTTTCACTTCTGGTGGGATGTTGTCTTATACAACCCTATGGAAAACAGTACGGAAAAAGTTCTCAGTAAATTTAAAATTGAACTGTCATATAACCCAGCAATTCCACTTTTAAGCATCTAAACCCAGAACATAAAAACATAAAACATTGTCAAAAGGACATATCCAAACCATTATTCATTACTTCACTCAGACGATAGCTAAGATAGGGAATCAACATAGGTGTCTAATGACAAAGAAATGGATTATGAAGATGTCGTATATATACATATATATACACAAATATATATACACACCATATTATATACAGTCCATTATATTATGTTTGTATATCTATAAATTATATATAATAGACTACTATGCAGCTGCAAAGAATGATGAAATCATGCCATTTTCTGCAACGTGGTTTTAACTGGAAGATACTATGTTGAGTGGTTTAAGCCAGAGGAATAAGGACAGACAAAAGATGAGTGTTACTGTCCAGGAATCTTATCCCCTTTGAGAGACAGAGAATCGCACAGGAATGCAATGAACAAAGCAGACTTTATTGTACTGGCTAGTCAGGTAGCCAGGGTGCAGCTCCCACACAGACCTGCAAGTCCGAACTGGCAGGAGGGACCTTGAGCCTCCTCAAAGGCCCCTTATGAAGGCTCATCCTGTCCATCACAATGGGTCCTGTGCAGTACATAGCCAATTACTTTTATACTATTTTTATCTCTAGCCTATCCCCTCAAAGTACATTGCTCCTTAGCCTATAGGTGTGCCGTCACATGAGCAAGTAAGCAGGGCACGTCCCACATGTACACAGGGTCATCTCCCTTGACCTGTACATCCAGGCGGGGCATGCCCACCATGAGCCCATCTAGACCTGACACATCTCACATGCACACCAGGTCAACTTCCTGGCCCTGCCCACATTCCACAGTCACGTTCCTTGCCCTGCCCACATTCCACAGGCCCCCTCTTATTTACCTTATCCTGGGTAGAGAGGCATCAGCACTCAGGATAGGTGGAGGGCCAGGCCTTACTGATGCCCCTACTCTTCTCAAGGGGTTAAATCTGAGACAAACTACTATTCTTTTATTCCCTATCCTTTCAATGATGTCACCTATTTGTGGCATATTAAACACTGGGTGAGGAAATGTAATGAAAGGGGAATGCCTAGATCTCCCTTCACCCCAGGGTAAAGAGAGGATAAAGAGAGAGAAGGAAAGAAATCTCAAGTGGGGGGGATGAAGAATACTAGAAGTAATGAGAGGTATCAGGGCTTTAGTTATTCTCATGAAATGGGTGAGTGATATAGCCATATATCCAAAACACAAATTCAACGAAACTGAAAATATGAGATCTAAGCTGCAGTCACTGAAACTTTGTAATGTGCCTGTCAAGAAGACACTTGGAGAATAGGGTGAGGTTTGGAGTGGGGAGAGAATATGGGAACACTGGTAGAGGGAAGTAAACAATGGTGGTGGGTTTGGTGTTGAAACAGTATATGAACTAAAACTTAACCATTAATAACTTTATAATCACAGGGTTTTTTTTAGAAAAAAAAGAAAAGGCCCTACAGGCAGGACCCAGAATTGGGCTGTTTTCAAGATAATAAAACTTCCTAAAGCCTAAAGGTTACAAACTTAAAGGGGAAAGATAAGGTTTTCTCTTGGGTGGAGCTCTTAGGAACTATGGAGTCTAGATGTTGAGTATGACTGATCTCATGATGTGTGAGTTGCTCTGGCTTCTTGCTAGGCTTACTTGAATGATGGGTATCTGTTGGGAAAGCCACTGAGGTCCCAGACAGTATCAGGACAGAAGTTTTCTTCTACCTCTGAGGTCCTTGTGGAGCGGATGAAAACTCAAAAGTCCGGTGCAGTTTCAAAAAAGGCTTTTAATAGTACAAAAGTTCTACCACCGCAATCCAACACAATGAATGAACTCTAGCTCTGGTCAGAACTTAGACCATACAAAAGAGCCCAAGTGTCCAACAAAGAGAGGATCTCACCCGAGAGGAGTCCTACCCAAAAGGAGTAGGATAAAAGGGGGCAGGGGCTTCGTGAATTATAAATATTTACAAATACATATTTGTAAATTTTCTATATATCACATAAATACGCTAATCATGTACAGAGCAAATGATAAACACGATGAGCAGCAGACTTTAAACAAGTAATTAGACAACTGTTGACCTGTTCAGACTATATATCTACAAGGAAGTAAAAGACCTTTCTTGGTTTCATATAGACAGATATCATCCACTTTTTTTTCTCTGAGTTCACTTGCTATTTCTGATGGTGTTCAGAGCCCCCTTACAGCTACGTGCAAAGGCAAGTGCTGTACCCTCCTGTACTGTCTCTGTGACACTCACAAAATTCTACCTATGGTAGGATATGGAGCCAAGAGCAAATCAGCAAATAATAAAGGAATGATACACAAAATGAAACACGCACACAGCTGACAAAGGATAAAAATCATACAGTTTCAACTTGGATGGAACTGTTAATCAAAGTAAGCTACAAGTATCAGATGAACTCCTTACTCATGGTTGGTAAACAGAAGGTAAAGTAGGCATCAAAGGCATCAACTACCCTGGAACCTACACCATAGAAATGAGGATAGGCAAGGAAAGAATCTGAAGGAAAGAAAAGAAGAGGTGGATGGAAGGGTAACATGGGCAGGAACCTCAGACATACAGGTGGTGAAGAAGTGTTTAGATGATATCAACCATAGAACCAACAAAATTAAAAGCATGACACTCAAACTACAATAATCAAACTATTGAGAAGGCAGGCTTGGGGATGGGAGGGAAAGTGGAGGAAATTGGAAGATAACACTGGTAGTGGAACAGGTTTTGGAAATTAGATAACTGAAACAATTTTGCAAATTATAGTGCCCAAGTAAAATTTAAAAAATTCACCATATAAATGCATGAGTGTTCTTCTAGAAAAGTCATTATATTAAATATATTCTGACTTAAGAACAACTGATGGTGAAGGATCTCATTTGAGACAACACATCACTGCTTAACAGGTATGTAAAATGATAAGCAGTGTACTGTAATATGTTTTCAAAACAAGTCCAACAGAACATTTCAGGGTGTTTAAACACTTATTTCAAAACATTATGGACTCAGATTCAGTGTTTACAGTTTTCCTAAATTTTTAGTTCGCAAATTACTATTTACGGCACTTTATTTAAAATATCCCATAAGAAACCTGAAATTTCACAAATAAACTTCTCTTTGGGGAGAAAATTGTACAGAATTTATTATGAAATAGTTTAATGGCAGGGGGCTGGAGCGATAACCCAGTGGGTAGGGCGTTTGCCTTGCATGCAGCCGGCCCCTGCAGGCCCGGGTTCGATCCCCGACATCTCATATGGTCCCCCCGAGCACTGCCAGGAGTAATTCCTGAGTGCAGAGCCAGGAGAAACCCCTGAGCATTGCCGGTGTGACCCAAAAATAATAAAAAAAAATTAAAAAAATAGTTTAATGGCAAAAACATGTCCTCTGTATGCTGATCCAGAGACAGACATGGGGCAGAGCTGCTACTGGCTCTCCCTGTGCCCAGTCGCTCATGAGGTGCCCGTGAGAGATGGCGGGGTTGGCCTGCCACCCCAGCAGAGCCTCACAACAAGCCAGATGACCCCCACTCCATGAGGACCTCCATTTTCCACATCTGGACATCCCTCTTGTCAGAACTCCACCCAGCAGACCAGCCTATCACAGCCCGGCTCGTGCGGCCGCTTGTAGACGTGCAGTTCATCAATAAATGCAGGATTTTGAGATGACTACAAGAGTATGATACCCGCACGGCAGAGCCTGGCAAGCTACCGTCGTATTTGATATGCCAGATACCGTAACAATTATAGACCTCATTCCCATGACCTGATGGAATAGTTTGAGGCTCTTTATGTTCCTGGAGCAAGCAGGTGCCCTTGGGCTCTACTTGCATGAGACAGGCCATATGGAGATGTTACTGGTGCCCGCTTGAGCAAATCGATGATGAACGGGAAGACAGTGATACAGTGACAGTGAATGGCAAAAAGCAATTTAAAATAATGAATGCTTTATTGTATTACATAAGAGATAAATATAAAAATTAGATGATATATTCTTAGTATATGTGCTGCCTAAACGAGCACTAGATGATATATTCTTAAAGCCCTTTTTACTCATAACTTGAGAGTACAGATATACCTTACATTACTACAGCAGATTCATTTTAAAAGTAAAATTTCTTAATCAGGTCAAGGTGCTAATTTATATGAAACTAGGTAGTCAATACTGTAGTTCAGTAGCCAATCCCATATAGCAAAAAATAATTACTTCTAATAAATACCTATAAATATACTATCATACTTTTAAATATTTTAAAATTTAAATAAAATCTCTACATATGTAGATAATCTTGGTTAAATTTCTATGTATACCTTGAAAATCTTATGAATATATTCTTATTTAAACATGATTTAAAATATTCTAAATAGAAAAATCTAAACAGAATGTTCACTGTATCACTGTATCACTGTCTTCCCTTTCATCATCGATTGGTTCGAGTGGGCACCAGTAACATCTCCATATATCCTGTCTCATGCTAGTAGAGCCCAAGGGCAATGCTTGCTCCAGGAACATAAAGAGCCTCAAACCATTCGATCAGGTCATGGGAATGAGGTCTAAAATTGTTACTGGTATTTGGCATATCAAATACGACACGGGTAGCTTGCCAGGCTCTGCCGTGGGTAGCATACTATCGTAGTCATATCTAAATCCAGCATTTATTGCTGAATTGCAAGTGGTCGCGCTAGCTGGGCTGTGATAGGCTGGTCTGCTGGGTGGAAGTCCGGATGTGGAAAATGGAGGCCCTCATGGAGTGGGGGGTTGTCTGACTTGTTGCAAGGCTCTGCTGGGGTGGCGGGCCAGAGCTATAACCCGCCATCCCTCCTGGGTGCCTCGTGAGCGGCTGGGCACAGGGAGAGCAAGTAGCAGCTCTGCCCCATGTCTGTGAGTCTCTCAGAGACTCTCTCAGAGACTCACAGAGAGAGAAACAGAATGTTAAGTAGCATAATTCATTTCAAGATTATTTTCCTTCTTAGGAAAACTATTTCTTGATATTGGTGCATAGATTGAGATTGGGCATATTTTCTACAATCTTACAGTTTTCTCAGGTACACTTCTCAAAATACAGGTCAAAAAAAGAAACTCTAGGGGACTGAGTGGTAGTACAGCAGGTAGGGCGTTTGCCTGGCATGTGGCCAACCCTGGCATCCCATATGGGCCCACAAACACTGTTTATATATACATATTTTAATATGTATATATAACCATATATTTACACACATATTTTTATTTTATCTCCATTGCCCAAGAGTCTGTTTAGATGCTTTGCCCAGTTGTTTAAATGGGATATTATTTCCTATAGTTGAATTTTGAGATTTTTTTGTTCTTGTGTGTTTGTTACGTGTTTTTTGTTCCAATCAGCCATGTTCAAAGGTTTACTCCTGTCTCTGTGCTCAGGTATTACTCTGACCATGGTTCAGGTGACCTTTGTGGCACTGACTTCCAAACCTGGTGGGCTGCATGCAAGACAAGCACCCTATCTACTGTACTATTACTCTGCCTGAGTTTTGACATTTTTCTATGTATTCTGAGTGAATAATTTAGATAATATAACTTACATAAATAATATTTTTTGTTCTCTTAGCAACTTTTGAAGTAATAAAAACTCCTATTTTGATATATACAAGTAACAAACATAAATTTTGCTTTTGCATTTTAGTTAAATATTTCTTCGCTCATTTTACCCCCAATTTTACCCTTGTTTCATGAGAATGGCAACTATCAATGATCATGTATGGATTGAAGAAATGTTAAGCATTCTGCTTCTTTTTAGTTCTTTCTGACCTTACTTTCAAGTTGTTTTATCTTAGGTAGTCATATACAAGAACCTACTCAATAATAGGGCCATTTTTAGCCATATCTCCAGCACCCTGACTTGCTCATAGAAATGACTAGGATTTAGCTAAATTAATCTCTGTCATCTCTTTTATGAACATGCTCTATTTGGATTCTCTGTCAAAAGTCTATAAATTCAGTATAGCAGACATCTGGGGCAAACATATGTGACAAAGAATCACGTATTTTATTTAATCACCCTTTAAATAATGTTTTCATTAAATAATGAAAACAGATTGGCATTGCTTATTGAACATTATATAAAAATAGTAATTTTATCTAGTGCTCTTCAAGTCTGTGTTCTCCCTTGAACGTATTTCTCGTAATTTCTGTGCTTGCCTATTTCCACTTTGGAGAAACCTGTGCTCTCTCTCGATTATGAACTTGTTTCTTGTCGTCCCTCACATCTTTCAAAATAAGTTTCAATAAAAACTATCTTGTTTCACAAAAACAACAGTATTTTTCCCTTTGTGAAATTGTTTTAAGAGTCCCTTTATGTGAAAGGAGGAAAATAGACATCATCACCAAAGCATATTTTTTTTCATTCTCACAGTGTATAAATACACACAGTATTTATAAATGGATCTAGATTTAGAAAACCAAATAAACAGATAATGTGAACCTAGGAAAAGCCTTATTCTTTAATTCTTTTTCTGCCAAAACAAGAGTCCTTTGATTATTTTCAATTGTTTAAACTGTCCAGCATCAAAGTCTCAAATTGTTATGTGAAATAAACACACATAGGATTCCAAGATCTTTAAGCTTGAGAGAGAGCCAAAAAGAAGTTTTTTCGAATGACCCACTGGTGATGGGTGTGGTACTGCAATATGTGCATTTGAAATAATCACTAACAGTATTGTAAATCAGAATCCTAAAAGAAAAAAAAAAGGCATGAAACCTATGCCTTTGACTTTTAGTAAGATAAAGAAACTATTTTTTCAACAAAAAATTTAATAATTTTAAATTTATTATCACAGCAGACATTTGACTCTTATTTTAAAAAAAAAATAGTTCATAGTCAAATTTAACTCAAGATTTTATCCCATATTCTGTTAAGAACAGCTGTCATACAATGCCTGGCAATATTACAAAGCTCCTATTTGAATGCACATTCACAGATATTAGGAATCCCTCCCCCAGCTATAATGGCTGCTGTATATTTAGTGCAACATCTGTGTAGGCTTGAGTGTGTTATGACTTTTAATACTGGAGTAATAGACATATAGATGTATTGGTCTTATTTTTATTTTATTAAGCATGTTGAATACATGTAAATAACAAATCTTTAAACATTTGATTCAACTGTTACTTATGTCATTGAATTTCCTAGAAAAGTGCATTTACTTAATTTTGATTATGATTGACTTAAATTTGTAGAAGTCCATTTCAGTAATAAAAGAAAGAATTACTGGTACATTTTCAGTTATGATTGTCTGCAATTAAATATCATGTTATTTTCAATAATAGCAAGACTTGGCCTACTATATAGAGAAATAATTTTCTCTTATTATATAAAATTCCAAATAAGAAATAAGAAAATACCTTTAATATTCTAAGATTAAACTGTAATATTAATTATTCAATGATAAAAAATCTCAGACACATTTTGAATGAGCACTTCAATCACATTACATTTATGTAAAATTTTCAGTTTTATTTATTTTAGTATTAACATTTTTGTTTGCCACAACTTATACTTTGTAAATAATTTTATTATCTAAATTATGAAGATAATGCTAAGGAAATCTTTGTTCTCAGTTATCCATTTTCCCCAATACTTGCACGTAATGTAAAGCAATCAAAAGTAAAACAAGATATTTGACTTACATACAAAGTATTTAAATAATTTTGCATATTTTAGTAACATATGTATGTGCTTATAAGAAAAAAAATACAATACAGTTAAGAAACTATTCCATGCCACATATATATTCCCCATGGCACATTTTCCTACTCACACTATCAAGAATCTATTTGACCATTTCTAATAGCTGTCAAGTGACTCTAATGTCACCATTTTAATGTTTGCATCACTGAAACACTTTGAGACAATATTTTCCTCTTAACAAAATACATTTATCATCTGTTTAACTTGGTTGTGTCAAAAATCAATAGAAAATTGCTTTATTATTTACAATGTATACACACTATGTATCATAGTTTCTTTATCCAGTATCAGTTCTTGGGCACTCAAGTTGTTTCCAGATTTGGCTACTTGGTCATGATGTATGATCATTTTGATGAGTATTTGGATTCTGTTTGCTGGTAATTTTTGAAGACCTTTGCATCTATGTTCATCAGGGATTTGGTCTGAAATTTTATTTTTTGTAATATCTGCTTTGTGTATCAGGGTGAAATGTGCTTCTTAGAAGCTATTTGGGAGTTTTTCTGTTTCTTCAACTTCCTGGAAAAGTTTGAAGAGGGCTTTCAATAGTTGCTCTTTAAAGGATTGGAAAAATTCACTAGTAAATCCATCTGGACCTGGACTTTTTGTACTTTGGAAGACTTGTTTCAATTTCCTCAACAGTGATAGGCTTGTTCAGGTATTCCAAATATTCTTGGTTCAGCCTTGGAAGGCTATAGAAATTTAGAAGCCTGTTTATTTCCTCAGGTGCTTTTGTTTTGTGGCATACAGATTCTCAAAATATTCACCACCAGGATCTCACCATTCTACAAAGAAGTGATCAATAATGTGAAAAGAGGTGTTTGACAGGGGTGATACCATTTCACCAAAACTCTTCAGCGCCACCCTCGAGAACATCATGCAACAATTAGAATGGGAAGGAATGGGAGTGAAGATAGATGGTCGGCAACTATACCACCTCTGCTTCGCTGATGGCATCATTCTAATAACACCAAATATTAGCCAAGCCGGAACAAATGCTGGCTGACTTCGACCGAGAATGTGAAAAGATAGGTCTATAGCTGAATCTAAAGAAAACAATGTTCATGAAGTATGAACTAGTTCCTGAGGCCCCATTCACTCTCAATGGAACAAACATCTCTGAATGCAGCAGCTATGTGTACCTAGGTCGAGAAATCCACATGATGAACGACCTAAAACCTGAGCTGCTCAGGAGGAAGAGAGAGGCATGGAATGCCTTCAAAGGCATCGAAGAAATAGCTAAAAGGACAAAGAACCTCCGGTTCCGGGCACATCTCTTTGACTCCACCATTCTCCCTGTATTAACATATGCCTCAGAGACCTGGGCCCTACAAAAGCAGGATGAGAATGCTATTCAGGTCTCCCAGAGAGGAATCAAAAGAGCTATGCTTGGAATATCACACCTCACTCAAGTGAGAGAAGGAATCCGGAGTTCTGACCTCCGTCGCTATTCCAGAATCAGGGACGCTGTCTCATTTGCCAAGGCATCGAAAAATCAGATGGGCTGGACATGTAATGCGATTTGGAGACAACCGCTGGACTAGAGCCATTACTGACTGGATCCCACGGGATGTCAAAAGATCATGTGTCCGCCCACCTACAAGATGGTCAGACTTCCTTGTCAAGACTCTTAAGGAACAGTTTGAGGCTCTTCAAATTCCTGAATCAACCAGATGCCGTTGGGCTACATTGGCACGTGATAGGGTCCAATGGAAATGTTACTGGTGCCCGCCGAGCAAATCGATGAATAACGGGATTCAAGTGATCAAGTGATCAAGTGATCTTTTGGATTTTTGTGGTTCTGTTGTTATGTCCCCCTTTTCATTTCTGATTCTGTTTATTAGGTTCTCTCTTTCGCTCTCTCTTTCTCTCTCTTTGTCTCTCTCTTTCTCTTTCTTTGTGAGTCTTGCCCTGGTCTGTAGATCTTGTCTAATTTTTCAATGAACCAACTCTTGGTTTCATTGATCTTTTGATTGTTTTTGGGATTCCAGTTCATTGATTTCTGCTCCAAGTTTTATTACTTTCTTGCTTCTGTGTGTGTTGGGCTCCTTTTGTTGGACATTTTTTAGGATCATAAGGTTTAAAGTAAAATTATTTATGCAGTTACAAAAGTATTCATATTTAGGTTTTAGTCATACAATGTTGAATGACAGGCTTAGCTAGCTTGGGAGCTTTTCTCACAGCTTAATCTACATACACGTTCTTAAGCCAAGGTTCATTCTAAGAGATCTCTCTTCTATGTAAACACTGATAGAGGATGTGGCAGTTACAGAAGTCACCTTGACTCTGAATAACTTCTGGCTTATTATACATCTATTAAGACTGTCACAGTATATCCAAGTCAAGATCCTTACATTCTAAAAACAGGGATAGAATGACCTACTCCCCAGGTAGTATGGGTTTAATTCAGAGGAGCGATTGGCTGAAATGTTAAGGAATTAAGGTGCATTTTGGACTTCTAGATCCTTAATCTCATGGAGAAATAATACTCTCAATCTCTGTGCCAACTAAATGGACTTTTTAAAGAAGGGAACTCTCTTCCTGTATTGTTGGGGACCCCAGTAGCACCCAACAATACAGTGTTCCAGCAGCCATCCCTCCACCAGTGCCCATTTCCCACCATCATTGTCCCATGATTATTTTTCTCTACCCCCGCCTGCATCTATGGCAGGCAATCTCCTCCTCTCTCTCTCTCTAACTCTATCTCTCTTCCTACTTTTACACACTGAGGCTTGCAACATAGTCAGTTAGAGGTTAGTATGTATATCCTTTTGCCTTCTTTCAATGTTCAGTTCTATGCTAGTATTATCATTTACAATAGTTCTGGCTGGTACTATCACTTACAATAATTATTAGTACACTGTTCCTTTGTCTGTATTGCCTAACCTCTGACCCCCACCCATTGCAGTAAGTTCTACCCACTGATAAAAGCTCCTGATTCATGTTTTGTCTGACCTTGGATTTGGTATCATGCAATATTTTTATATCCAGCAAATAAATGCAGTCATTCTATATCTGTCCTTTTCCCCCTCTGGCTAATTTAATTCAGCAAGATCCTCTCCAGTTCCATCCATTTATTAGGAAAAATTAATGACTTTGTTTTCCTAATGGCTGCACAGTATTCCATTGTGTAGATATACTAAAGTTTCTTTATCCAGTCATCGGTTCTCGGGCACTCTAGTTATTTCCAGATTCTTGCTATTATGAATAGAGCTGCTATGAAAATAAAAGTGCAGTTGGCGTTTCTGCTGTGTGTTATTGACCTCCCAGGGTATATGCCCAGAAGTAGTATGGCTGAATCAAATGGAAGCTCAATTTATAATTTTTTGAGGAATGTCTAAAAAGGCTGCACCAGTCGACATTCCCACCAGTGGATGAGTCCCTTTCTCCACATCCACACCAGCACTTGTGGTTCTTGCTCTTTTGAATATGCACCAGCTTCTGTGGTGTAAGATGAGATCTCATGGTTATTTGGATTTGAATCTCTCTGATGATTAATGATGATGAGAATTTTTTCATATGTCTTTTGGCCATTCTAATTCCTTCCTTGTCGAAGTTTCAGTTCATTTCTTCTCCCCATTTTTTGATAGGGTTGGCTGTTGTCTTCTTGTAAAGTTCTACCAGTGCCTGATATATCCTGGATATTAATCCCTTATTGAATGGGTATTTTTTTCCATACTGTGGACGGACTTTGCATCTTGGTTACCATTAATTTTGAGGTGAAGAAGCTTTTAAGTTTCCATTTGTTTTCTTTGCTTCTAGTTGCTTTGTTACTGGTGTTTCATCTTTGAAGATGCCCTTAGCTTCAAAATTGTGGAGGACTTTTTCTTTTACTTTTTTCAGTGTACTTTATGGATTCAGGTCTGATTTGAGATCTTTGATCCATTTAGATCTGATTTTTGTACATGGTGTTAGAAAGAGGTCCAAATTAGTTTTTTTTTTTACATGAGTCTCCCAGTTTTCCCAGCGCCACTTGTTGAAGAGGCTTTCCTTGCTCCATTTCATGCTTTTGCTCCTTTATCAAAGATTTAATGATCATGTATTTCAGGATGGGTGTCAGGATACTCAGCTCTACTCCACAGGTCCACAGGTCTGTTTTAATTCCAATACCATGATCTTTTAATTATTATGCTTTGTAATACAGGTTGAAGTTGGGAAAGGTGATGCCTCCAATGTTCTTTTTTCAAGGATTGCTTAGCTATTTGTGGAGATTTATTATTCCATACACATTTCGGGAGTGTTTGGTCAATTTCTTTGATGAATCATGGATATTCACTTTTTTAAAATATTTTATTATGCCACAGTGAGATATGCAATTACAAAGATGTTCATGTTTGGGTTTCGGCAATACAGTGTTCCAGCACCCATCCCCTCCAACAATACCCATTTCCTACCACCAATGCTCCAAATTCCCTCCCCCCAACCCCAAGCCTGCTTCTATGGCAGGTTCTTTATCTCTTTTCTCTCTTTCACTTTCAATCACTCTCTCTTTCTCTCTTCCTTCTCTTACACATTGTGGATTGTAATATACATTTAGAGGTTATCATGTAATCATGTGTATCTTTTTGCCTGTATTTAATGCTCAGTTCTATGTTGGTATTAGCACTTTTGACAATTATTAGCACACTGGTCCATTCTCTGTGTTACCTAACCTCAAACTCCCACATGTTTGTGCTAATTCCCACCTTTGACAAGACCTCCTGATCAAGAACCATGGGTATTCTTATAGGGACCTTTATGCAGAACCTTTATTTCCTCCTTATGAAAGCTTACAGAGCTTTGCATTTTCCTCTTAACACTGCTTTCATTGTGTCCCGAAGTTCCCAAGTACTTGTAATTTATACCTTCATTTCCAGTAATCTTATGATTTCCTCTTTGATTTGCTGTATGACCTGCTGGTTTTTACAGCAGTGAGCCTTTAGTTTTCAGGATTTGATTTAGTTCTCTATTTCTGTATGTGATTAAGTTCTATTTTCAGAGCATAGTGGTCAGAAATACTAGTAGATACAATTTCTATCTTCTTGAATTTATTGAGGTATGTTTTGTGTCCCAACATGTAGTCTATCTCGAAAATGTTCCATGTGCACTGTAGAAACAGTAAATTCAGATTTTTGGAGATGAAGATATATATATATATATATATTTAATATTCTGCAAATAAATGCAGTTATTCTATATCTATTCTTTTCCTTTGGCCAATTTCACTTAGAAAATAGCCAACCCTATCAAAATATGGGGAGAAAAAATGAACAGAATCTTCAATAAAGTAGAAATTTTAATGGCAAAAGGCATATGAAAAAAAGGCTCATCATCACTAATCATCAGAGAGATGCAAATCAGAACAACAATAAAGGTAACATCTCACACCACAGAGACTGACACACATCCAAAAGATCAAAAACAAGTGCTGGCATGGATGTAGGGAGAAAGGGAATCTCATCCATTGTTGGTGGGAATATTGACTGCTGAAGCTTTTTTGGAAAGCAATATGACTTTATTTTATATAATATTTATATATAAATCAATTATTGATATATGTATCAAAATATATAATGATAAATGATATATATATCAATTATTATTGATATATACCTGTATCAATAGATAGATGATAGATAGATAGATAGATAGATAGATAGATAGATAGATAGATAGATAGATAGATAGATAGATAGATAGATAGATAGATAGATAGATAGATAGATAGATAGATAGATAGATAGATAGATAGATAGATAGATAGATAGATAGATAGATAGATAGATAGATAGATAGATAGATAGATAGATAGATAGATAGATAGATCCAAGACCAGGCAAAACATGGATTAGGAGGTCTTGTCAATAGGTGGAATCAACTTCAAGTTTTTGGGAATCAGAGGTTAGGTAGGAGTGGGAAGGGAACAATGTGCTAATAATCATTGGAAATGATAATACCAGCCTAGAACTGAGCATTGAATATAGGCATTGAATAAAGGCATATATGAGCATTGAAGGGATATGGAATATACATTACACATGATAACCTCTTAATGTATGTATTGCAAGCCACGAAGTGTAAGAGGAAGAGAGAAAGAATGAGGGAGAGATAAGTGTGTGTGTGTGTGTGTGTGTGTGTGAGAGAGAGAGAGAGAGAGAGAGAGAGGTCTGCTATAGAGACAGACTAGGGAGGGGGGGAGGGAATTGGGGACACTGGTGGTGGGAAATGGGCACTTGTGTATGGATTGGTGCTGGGACACTGTATGATTGAAACCCAAAGATGAACATCTTTGTGATTATATATCTCACGTTGGTGTAATAAAATATTTTAAAAAAAATAATAAAATAAAATAAATTAAAAAAATTGCACAAAGTATCTCAGGATACACACATACTACACACATGCATACACACAAATATGATATTTGGTCATATATGATTTTTGGGTCACAGTGATGCTTAATGTTGACTCCTAACTCTAGATTCACTCCTTGCATTTCTTTGGGGTCCATATGCAGTGTTGGGAATTAAATTACCAAGGTCAGCCTTGGCAAGGTAACTATACTACTGTTATACTATCTGGTTCCTATTTACTAACATTTTTATTTACAAAATTACAGGATATATTGTTATTTATGCCTCTTTTTTGGGTAAAGGTCTTAAGTATTTTTTGATGACAAATGATCTACCAATGTATAGATAATGTCCTCTTAAACATATGTTATGGGTATAATATACTACAAATAGTATTTTAAAAAATTACTAGCAATAATCATAGTAATTAAAATGAGTTAGGTTTTAGCTGCACAAAAAATTTGCATTCTCTACGAGGATGAGTTAGAGGTGAAAATGTCATGTTTAAAAATTAGCAAAAACTAGTTAATTTTTTAACAAAGATATTGTTCTTTGAAAACACATTATTTGTATATTTATTTATGGTATGTACAATTGTGTTAAAAATAACTTAATTCATTTAATGCCTATGTTAAAAACATAAATATAGGCTGGCAACCATGCATGCTTTTTGTTCTTAATGTGAATTATAACAATTGAGTCATAAATGCCTGAAAAACGGAACCTATAATAGAATGCTGCCAGAAAGATCTGCTATAATTAAGCTTTAAATAATAATAATGATAAGGTAAAATAATAGGCTTCATGAGCATCATGAACTTAAAGGAACTTTTCAACTTCCAGTGTGTGATGATGAACACTTTCATTATTCTCAGTGAGTTGAATTAATAAGAAATCTTGTAGCAATCACATGGTAAAAAAAACCCTTAGCTTCTGCATGCTTAAAGAGCTTTTATTTTCAAAATAAATAATAATTTATAGCTAGTGAGTCATAATTCTCTTGGGCAATAATAGTAATTAATGCTCTCTTTGAAATAAAGTTCATACCTGTCTTGTTTTTTCCCTGAAGTAGAGGTTTTCATTGTCAAATCTAAGAAAATTTAAAACAACAAGTTTATTTTAAGGTTTGAACTACAAAGGTGGATAAGAAGTTAAAAAAACTGAAAAATTTAATTCAAATCTTAAAAAATCCTTTCAAATCATTGTCATTTTAATTGAATGTTTGAACTTGGTATATCTGAATACAAGATTTCCACATAAATACATAGTTCTCCATTTAGTTTGATTTGAGAAATAATGTTTGATAAAAACCAATTAATATTTTAAATTTTATTTTGCTATTATTATTATTTTTAGGTCACAGCAGCAATGCTCAGGGATTACTCCTGGCTCTTTGCTCAGGAATTACTCCTGGTGGTGCTCAGGGAAACATATGGGATTCTGGGGAGTAAACCCGGGTCAGCTGCGTGCAAGGCAAGTACCCTGCCCACCGTGCTATTACTCTGGCCCCCAAAATTTTTTTAAAAGTTCCAAATAAGACAGTATAGTACTTAGAATATTTGACCAGAGACACCAAAAACTCTAATTAGGGAATAGATAAGTAGATGGTTTGCCCAAGGCATTGTGTAAGATGTTTTGAAAGTAGTAATACTTTTACTATGCTAAATACTGTGGCAATAATTGATATTAAGATATTCACAAAACATAGAATAAGATATTTTAGAAATATAAATGATACCCATATATCACTCTAGATAACATTTTAGCAAGACTACTAAAGTAGTTACATATCACTACTTTGTCATGGGGGGAGAGCTGGTAGCTGCTCTGCCTGGTGTATCTGTGTCTATGGTTCAGCTAGAGGTTGTCATGTGTATCTTTTTGCCTGTATGTACCAGCTTTTCGTTCTCTATATTAATAGCATATTGGAATCAGAAACAAAAAAAAACAATTCATATAAAATATATGCAAATTATGAGGTTATATCTGAAATATTTAATTTTGTTCACTAAAATCAATGCTGGTGAAGACCTCAATACTTAGAGGAATATATTGGATAATGTATAAGTAGTCTATAATATTTAGATGTCAGTTTTCTAAAAAATTATTAACTTGATGCAATCCTGATCATATAATGGTTTTCAAAGTATAAGTACTTCAGTTTATTTGTATTGCCTATGTTCAAATATTTTACCTTTTTAAGTTATTTTTTTGCTGCAAGAGGATATTTTCTCAAATTTTCCCCTAATTTATTGCTTCAATTATAAATGCAGCATAAATATATATTTATATCATATCCTATTGATTTATTAAACGTATAAATATAAATTTATTAGACTTTTTACAAGTTTTATCACAAGCTTTGTAAAGTTCCATGTTTACATTATTATGGCATCTACAAAGAAACTACTTTTCTATTTTAAATTCGTTTTTTCTGCTTAAAGTTATATACTAAAAACTCAGGCAGAGGTAAACTATTTTTAATATTAAACAATGTCCTTAACACAAGGAAAGAGAGAAAATACTCATTATTATCCCCTTGGCTTATGTAAAAATAGAAGACATACCTGACAACATCCAACCAAAATTCACAATATTTCCAAGAAAATAAAATTCAAATTAGAACTATATAAATAAAAACAAACAATAAAATGTTTTTACTTTGGCAAATGACACAATCATCACTTTGAAAACACAACAAAATGAGAAAAATGGTAAATTAAGTAAGATAATGCAGCAAGATTGAACAGTTTATACAAATTAGTAACATTTTTTCTAAAAATAAGCAATTATTGACAAAGGAATATCATATAGCAGGAAGTATTTTGTTAAAAATTTAAATTATTCCACCGTGGAGCTAGTACAGCAAGTAGGGTTCTCATCTTGCACACAATCCACCTGGGTTCCATACCGGGCACACTGTATGGTCCCTTGAACCTCATCAGGAGTGATCATTGAGCATACAGCCTGAAGTAAGCCTGACACTGCAGTGAGGTCAAACAACAAAACTACTTTCAGCATCCTCAAAGCAATTGTTCTAAATAACCTCATTTTGTTCATAATTCAAGCAGATTGAGCTGCTCTTTTTTGTTGCTCTCCGTTAGAGCTCATTCATGCTTGTCCAGTTGTTTATGAGTCATTGTTTTTGCTTACTTCTGTGAGTTGCCTGCTGCTATTTGGGGTTTGTCTGATGATTAATCCAAATATCTTCATAGTTCATAAAGCAAATTTAAAATTGTCACAAATATTAAGAGGTCATATTTAAAACACTTAACTTGCATTACAAGTGTTATGTTTCACTGACCAGAGCAAGTCATAGGCCAGCATGAATTCAAGGGTTGAAAAATGATTATTTAAATCACTTGAAACCCATTATTCATTGATTTGCTCTAGAGGGTTCCAGTAACATTTCCATTTGACCCTATCAAGTGCCAATGTAGTCCAATGGCATCTGGTTGATTCAGGAATATGAAGAGCCTCAAACCGTTCCTTCAGGGTCTTTACAAGGAAGTCTGACCATCTTGTAGGTGGGCGGCCATGTGATCTTTTGTCCTTTTAGCTATTTCTTCGATACCTTTGAAGGCATTCCATGCCGCTTCTCTTTCTCCCTGCGCAACTCGTGTTTTAGGTCGTTTATCATGTTGACTTCTCGACCTAGGTACACATAGCTGTTGCATTCAGAAATGTCTGTTCCATTGAGAGTGAATGGGGCCTCTGGAACTAGTTCATTTTTCATAAACATAGTTTTCTTTAGATTCAGCTGTAGACCTATCTTTCCACATTCTCGGTCAAAGTGAGCCAGCATTTGTGCAGCTTGGCTAATGTTTGGTGTTATTAGAACAATGTCATCAGCGAAGCAGAGGTGGTGTAGTTGCCCACCATCTATCTTCACTCCCATTCCTTCCCATTCTAATTGTTGCATGATGTTCTCGAGGGTGGCGCTGAAGAGTTTTGGTGAAATGGTATCCATATTGGTATGGAAAATGATACCAATTATTTTATACCATGAATGAAATGAGAATTTGAGACAATTCTGAAATTTACCACATTCTGTTGTATAAGAGTTTAATTTATTTGTATATATTTAAGGAATCAACAAATATATATTTATACTAGGAGATTTACATGGATATTTCACAAGTCATAATTTATTAGTTGGAATTTAAAATGTTTTGTGTATTATTTTATTTTTTATTGAATTACTGTGAGATACAATTACAAAGTTGTTCGTGATTCTCAGTCATACCATGTTTCAATACTCATCCCTTCACCCATGTGCATTTCCTACCGCCAGTTTTCCTAGTTTTCCTCATGTCCAACTTCCCTGCTCCACACCCACAGTCTGCCTATAAGTAGACCTCTCTCTATCTGTTCCTCTCTGCCTTTCTTTCTCCCCCATCTCATTTTTTTTAAGTTACTGTGGTTTGTAATACTGCATTGCAATACTTAAATACATGAAAGGGTATCATGGACATCACTTTACCTCCTTTTGTAGTATTCTTTAAAATAGTGTGTAGATAAACATTTGAAATGTATATTATGGAAAGATACTGACTACCACAGAACACAGATAGCTAGAAGCAGCAATTGAGATAGGACTAATGTAGTCATTCCATAGGCTTTAGAGAAATTATTGAATTAAAACAAGAAAAAGAAGAAAGTGTTCTCTATCATAATAGCATTTATAAGTCAGAGAATTATATATACATATTTATATTTGCATCCATGTACACAAAAGGGCACAAATTAAGCAAAATAGCTTCTTTTTCAATGGATAAAGCTGCTTAGGGAAAGGTATCAGTTCCTTAGATTATTTTTGAAGGAATTAAGTTCTTAATTTTCTTTATTCCCTTCCTTTAATTTTAATTTACATCTTTCACTTTCTGCATTTGCATTTAACCACATTATCACTTGATAAGTTGACATCCCATTCTTTGTTGACTTGCTCCAGCAGGCACCAGTAATGTTTCATTGGTCCCTGAAATGTGTCAGTGTAGCCCAATGACATCTGCTTGCTCCAGGAATATGAAGAGCCTCAAACCGTTCGTTCAGGGCCTTGATAAAGAAGTCTACCATCTTGTAGATGGGCGGCCATGTGATCTTTAGATGTCCTTTGGGATCCAGTTGGTAATGGCTCTAGTTCAGAGGTGGACTCCAAGTAGCATTACACGTCCGGCCCATCTGATTTTTGGACGCCTTGGCAAACCCCTGACCCTGGATCTTCCACGGAGATGGGAACTCCAGATTCCTTCTCTCACTTGAGTGAGGCATCATAGTCCATGCCTCAAGATAGCTGATGGAATGCCTTCAAGAGAGCTGCATGGAATGCCTTCAAGGGCATCAAAGAAATAGCTAAAAGGACAAAGAACCTCTGGCTCCAGGCACATCTCTTTGACTTCACTGTTCTCCCCTGCATGAGCATACGCCTGAGAGACAGAGACCCTACGAAAGCAGGATGAGAATGCTATTCAGATCTCCCAAAGAGGAATTCAAAGAGCTATGCTTGGAATATCTTGCCTCACTCAACTTCATTATATTTTTTAAAAATTGCCATGTCCCTTACAAGTTTCATTTCTTTTGATTTGATATGTCCTTTTCATTGATAAGTTTCCTCCTTTTTGTCAAATAAATTACTAATACTTCATATTTAACATAACAGCTATTACCTATGTGAAGCCTTTTAATCCAAGTGTTCTTGAGACGTCTGTCCCAAAAAACATTTTGACAATGCTTTGGTAAAAGTTATCTTACATTTAATCTCAATTAACTGAGACTAGAAGTTTTAGAAAAATGTCTGTGTTGTCATAATCTTACTAGGGAATTTAAAGTATTTTATGAATTAAGAAATGAATAGAGAAATTCAGTTTTATCCATATGAATTAACTAGCAGTATGTATATATACATGCATATTGGTGTATGTATACATGTATATAATGTCACATATGTGAATACATATTAAATATTATCATACATGTAAAAAACCCAGGTTGATATTTGTGCAAATGTTTAAATTTGAGCTTACTTTAAAAGTACCCTCTTCTTTTGTACTTAATTACAATTCTAATTTTACTTCTTAACCTAAATGCTATACTTCTAAAGTATTTCTATATTAGATCTTTATACATCCCTTATATATTTGATTTAATATTGAATATAATACATTAATTTTAAATAATACAAATATTATCTATGACTGAATATTTGTAATATTTCAGACTTCTTTCTATTTGTAAACTAGTTGGTGTTTGATTATTTGGTCATTTATTCATGTTTCAGAGTCTATGCCAGGAATATTTTCCAGTGTTCCATTGACATGAGGAAATAAACTTTCATTTTGACAGTTCTAACACCAAATGGCCTGTTGTCTTTGAGGAAAACCCTTAAGTCACTTAAATTTACATATGTGTATATCAAATTGATTTTTTAAAGTTTTCCTGTATATTATTATTAGGTTCTGTTTTTATCTTTTCTGAGATCAGTAAGGAGAAATCATTTTCCCAGAAGGAGATTGAGAAAAAAATTGGCTTATATAATGATAGAGTTATTTGAGAAATGTACTGTGCTCTATTTACTCTTTTATATGGGGCATTGTGCTTATCATTGGTGCAATTTGAAACTATTAAGGAAGAAAATTATGTGAAAACTGGAAATGAATGCCAAGCTCAGCTTTCAGAGCATTTTGAAAGTGCTGAAATGTGTCTGTTCATCACTCTAAGAAATTTCTGGAACATCACGGCAATGACAGGAGCACATATAATGGCTCATCCAAGTGTCAGTAGTTGTAGAAAATAACCTGAGGTTCGGTGTTCTTCAGTAGTATTATTTTTTAGCATTGAGTGTCTTAGGGGTACCTGGGAGGTAATCTCATAAAGATTAGATTTCCTATGTAATTAATTTCTTATATAATTATGTTCATTTTGCCTACTGGCATGTGAGTAGACGAAGGAGATTATGCCTACATTTGCTTAATATGTTAATTCCAGCTAACTTCAAACTCTATTAGGGACTGTAAATATTAAATATGACCAGTTCATGGCCACAGCCCAGTAGGGGCACTGAATCTTATGCAGAAGTGTTTAGTGGATATGTTATCTTAACAATATCTTTAAAATCCTTGACATTTTTATAAAAATATTTTATATGTATATTTTATATTTATATATAGCAGCATATTAATAGTAAAATTAACTGTTAAGGAATTGAATATTGTAAAACAATAAAAAGGACAAAGATGCCATCTCTGAAAATATGATGAACTATTAAGGGTATTAGACTAATCGATATAAGTTACAAAGAAGAGAAAGATAGGCCACAGGTTTCACCTTTATATAGATTTTATATAGCAGACAGCCAAAGCAAACCATACAAATGCAAGTTTGTGGGAGGTAAAGAGAATACATGGACAAAATATTTGAAGGAAAACTTTTCTCAGCATAAAGACTATTACATAGCCAAAAGTTACTTATCGAACAGAATCTGAGTTTTCCAATGGGTAAAATAAGATCACCCATGATTTGTGTAATTTACAGACCAAGGGATGACTGATATATATATATTAGGCAGGTTGACTCTGTCTCCCACCTCTCTCTCTCTTTATATATATTAATATATATCCATATGCATATATAATATACATTGAAGCTTTGTTTCTGTCATTTGCTAGTACTTAGCGAGTATTTAGTCACTGCTTTGTAATAAAAATCAATTCATGACCTCATGAACACTTGTCCAGCCTAGATACTTATTGATTGCTCTTTATAAAATTTCCTGGGTTTATTTATATCCATCTATTCATTAGGATTCAATGTAAATGACTTTCATATGTTACATGAGAGTGTGAACAAATATGATTTTTTCCTAATGCATATATTTATATTTTTAAAATAGCATATGTTATAGAACAATCATTAAAATATTAAATGTATCAGAGTCATAAACTAAATTAAAATTCTTTTTAGTATTAGTACTTTGAATTTTTATTCAAATTGTAAATAATGTTCTTGTAAAATGAAGAGAAATCTATTTAGTTACTACAGAATGATGCCTGATGAAATCTATTCAACCATCAGAAGATAAGTGAATATGAAAATATTATAATATATATGAAATTCAAATATGGACATATGCATGCATATGTACATTCATTTATATTCTTTACCATCATAAGAAAGACACTCTGCTGCAATCACTTTCTCAATAAATCTTAAAAGGTTTACTTTGAAAAGTTTCATTTCAATACAAATTACACCAAATATCTTTAAAAATATCTTGTCTGATTAAGAAGAAAAAAAATGTGTCCCACATTTCCATTACAACATAAATTCCATCATATGGAAAACTTATGATATTTAGGATTATAAATCAATGAGTGATTTATTTAAATGGGCATTTTGCATTATTATTTTCCACAAATAAATGTATAGGAGCTTTTAGCTATTATATTAGGAGGACTGATAGTATCAGCAGGTGATAAAAGAAAATGTGAAAAATGGAAACACACGGCATGATGCCTAATAAAATTTAAATGTGAAATGTCTTTGGTCATCTTGCATTTTATTTATTCTTAAAATTGATCCTGAGTTGTATTGCCTGGAGGTCACAGTGTTCCTTTGAGAATATCATTAAATTATCTCTGTCCTACATTCATATGGTAATCATGTATACATTTGCAAATCAGTAAGCATTAAATTTAACTTTGTAAAAAGGCAGAAGGAGTGGGTGCTTATATTTAAAAGATAAAATGTTTAAAAAATTATATGGTGACAAAAACTTGAATGCATTTTATCCATCATCGCAAGGTTTTTTGGTAAAGAAACTAAACAAAGTTAATCCCAATAATATGTCGGGATTCTATAGTCCAACTGCTGAAATAAAACATTTATTGAAATGACAGTTTGAAAACCACTTCTTATTTCTAAAGAATAAAGTCAAAATCCAACCAAAATAAGAAAATCATAAAGTCATGTTCCAGATTTCCTGAGCCTAGGGCACAAATCTCAACTGATGGGAAAATGTAGCAATGAGGGACCACAAAGATAGTAAGACTGGTAAATCACTTTTCTTTCATCTATCCAGTCTGGGTTTAGTCTTGGTACCCCAGATGGTACCCTGGGCCCAACAGTGCTGATCTCTGGTCAGGAGTAAGCCCTGACCACTGTTGGGTGTTGGCCCAAAATGAAACAAAAGAAAGAAGTGGAGAAATGATGATCCTGTCATAGACACATTTACCATAGCTGGCTGACTCTTATCTTATGGATAGATTATGACAAATCTGTAGTGAGCTCCTAGACAATTTATCATTGCTTACCCTGGCAAAAATTAGTGTTTAAACACTATATGCATCAGGCTTTGCCTTCTAGAGACCTAAAATTACTGGGAAGTTTCCATAAATGTACAAAAAAAAATAATTTTCAGTGGCTGCTTTAGAGTCATCCTTGCTAAAGTTTATTTCTTAGAAAACCTGATAGGAACATAAAGATGGTCACTTTTGTAAAGACATTTATGTTAATATAAAAATAAATACTCTTTCCTGCAACCAAGAAAGTAAGTATGCACAAAAATTGTCCATATCTTACAATATTTATTGTTGTTTCTCACAGCAAATACAACCTAGAACATTCTGAATACCCTTTTGAAAAGGCTATATATTGTTACCACATGCTCATGATTCCATTTCTATCAAATTCCTAAAACCCCAACAATACAGTACCATAAAGTGAAACAGAACTTACTAGTGTTCTTGTCAGTAGTAGCAAGTGAGCTTCGGGGAACAACTATGGGGAATATGGGCTTTAATGGAAAAGTTGTAGCTCATAAGTGAGTTTCTACTATTACATACAATGATCAAATTGGCCACAAACTGGATATAAAATTTCCTGGAGCTTATTATTTGTAAATTATATCTTAACTGATGATTTAAAAATGAAAAAAGAGGTTGCAACAATTATAAAACATACTGTAATTATGTGATTGGCTTTAGGCTCATTAAATATAATGTGGATAACACTTCTGAATGATACTGAGAATGAATATTAACATTGTTTAGTGTCTTTCTTATTGATTGTTATCCTATTTTTTTTTCATTTCCAGGCAGGGATCTCAAACCAAGTCTATAGTATTTCTCACAATGTCTAATTATAATTATATTCTATTTTAGAGTTTGCTTAATTAAGACAAGAATCACTTGATCACTTGAATCCCGTTATTCATCAATTTGCTCGAGCGAGCTCCAGTAACATTTCCATTGGACCCTGTCACGTGCCAGTGTAGCTCAATGGCATCTGGTTGATTCAGGAATATGAAGAGAATCAAACCGTTCCTCCAGGGTCTTTACAAGGAAGTCTGACCATCTTGTAGGTGGGCGGCCACGTGATCTTTTGACATCCTGTGGGATCCAGTCGGTAATGGCTCTAGTCCAGCGGTTGTCTCCAAATCGCACTACATGTCCAGCCCATCTGATTTTCGATGCCTTGGCAAGCGAGACAGCGTCCCTGATTCTGGAATAGCGAAGGAGGAAGACAAGAATAAAAAAGGTAAACATAAAGAGTGATTTACAAACTATTTAAATTTTAAGTATATATCCACAAAACTCTACTAAAGTATCTCTAAAACAATAATGGTATATAATCTATCAAAAGAAAACTTGAACAACAAAGACATATCAGGTAATAAGTGTACATAAGGTTTGAATGTTTGATTGTGTTTGTCATCTGTAAAAAGGTTGGTTCTGGAGATACTACTATAGAATTAAGCTTACTAAGTTCCACAAACCTATTCAGAAGCCATCTCACATTTTCAAATAGTTATTTTGAATATTTACTTAAAATACTTAAAATTCACTGGAAACATTGATTCTTTGACTCTACCGTCTGCGCAATTATATTCAATATGGAGCTGTATTATAAGATCTCATCATTCTGGTGCCAGAACGATAGCACAGAGCGTAGAGTGTTTGCCTTGCACGCAGCTGACCTGGGTTTGATTGCTGGCATCCCATATGGTCCCCCAAGCAATGCCAGGAGTAATTCCTGAGCAAAGAGCCAGGAGTAGCCCCTGAGCATTGCAGGGTGTGACCCAAAAAAGCAAAAAAAAAAAAAAGATCTCACCATTCTACAGGGAAGTAACCATTGTTTTTTGAAAGAGAAAGACAAAATGACCTAACACAGATAACTACCATACGGTGCCCAACTCTCACCACTAACCTCAAAGGTATTCAAATAATAGAAACATTACAAATTTCAAAGGTTTGCTAAACAGAATTGCATCTTTACCTAAGAGAGTCAGAAATGAGAAAAGTTGACATTTTCTGTACAATTCACCTTTCTCTTTTTTTGGAAAATAAACTTGTCACTTGTCTTCCATTGTTCATCAATTTGCTTGAGTGGGCACCAGTAACGTCTCCATTCATTGGGAATGAGGTCCATTATAGTTAATGCTTTTGGCATATCGAATACACCACGGGTAGGTTGCCAGGCTTGGCCGTGGCTCTGGGTTCATCCCAGGGGGCCCAGTCTTTTTCTATGTCAGACCATCAACCATCCAGAGCCCATGGGGCAGAGTCCTGGGTGTAGACAAGCCTATCACCTGTCTTCCACCTGCCAACAAAGCCCGGCACAGCAGCCACACCTGTAACACCTCGAGGAGCATCAAAACTAACCTACAAGTATTCCCATTAATTTTCAGTCTATATTATCAGGGTCTCGACTTGTCTCCTGGAAGCAATATCTCAGTACCCTAAGTAGCACATTTCCTCTGAAGTCTAAAAGCTGAGAGATTGAGTAGTTGCCATAACACAAGGGAATGGGAGAACAAAGATTAGTTTCAAATTTTAGTGACTGAAAGGTAGTGACTGAAAGTGTCCACCCACGAATATTCAGTAACCAGTTTTTTTTCCAGTGAAAAGGAAGAAGGTGATGGAGGCAATTGAACAGTTAAACAGAATGTATTCAACACATTATCAATATTGTAACACACTGTTAAGTGTATGGATAGAGAGGTTATACACCTTTTATGTTTATTATACTATGGTATAATAAATTTTTCAGCTAATTTTTATTGAAAATTTTATCTGTAATTATTTAACCTCTTTACATACCCTTGCTTATTAATGAATCTTCTATATTTTACTATATTTACCCAGGTTGTATTGATTTGCTTTCTTGCTTAAATATAAATGTTAGGATCTCTTTAGTATTATAGAAGTTAAAAGATTTTACCTGACAAATTTATCAGTAATATCTTCATTTATTTTCCATCAGATATTTGTCAAAACTGTTTCCTAAAACTCCATAAGTCAACTTTATTTCCTCCTGGGATGAAATGAATATTTCATTCATTGGGATGAATCCAAAATAAAAAATTTCATTTTTATTTTTTATGCATCTTCATTTGAATCATATTTATGACAGTGTAAATTGGAGATTTCATTCTTATTTTTCAAAATTGAAAGTCAAATGGACTCATCAAATATTTTTCGTTGTTTCTATTTAAGATAGACTATTAGTCATTTACTGAAATTCTATTATTATATTTAAGTGATATAGCCATATCGCACAAATATTATATAGCTTTAATGACTACATAATTTATCATCTCTTTAAATTTGAACGGTTTTTTATTTGCTTTTTTGGGTAACACCTGGCAATGCTCAGGGGTTACTCCTGTCTTTCCAATCAGGAATTACACCTGGTGGTGCTGGGGGGACCATATGGGATGCCAGGGATCAAACCCGGGTCAGTCGTGTGCAAGGAAAACATCCTACCCGCTGTGCTATTGCTCAGGCCCCATCATCTTTTATATTTGACCTTTTAAATATTTTCATTTGAGGGTCTTCAAGCTGTGTCCAGTGGGTGTGGAAATTACTCTATGATTCATTGTGTTCCATACATTTCTGCTACTTCCCTGGGACAATTATTTTCTTTTTATATTTATTCTAGGGAACAGGGAAGTAGATCAAACGAATGCAACACATGATTTCTATATGTTAAGCTCTGAGTTTAATCCCAAGCACCACATCCTTGCCCCAGCTGCCCACATTTTGTAAGTACTCCCAGGACATTAGATGTCAGGGGTCGCTCATTACCTATTTTAATATGATCAAGATATACTATATCCTACTCATTCCCACATGTTTGCATACTTTTTATCTATTTTTATGCAGTAGAAAAAAAATCTGGCTGACAGAGTGAAAATTATTTTCTCTTAACAAAATATTTGCTGTAACCCCTGATCAGTAAATTTCTCAAGAAAGTCTGAAGGATGGAAATTCTTATTTTTGACTTTGTTTGGTGGGGTGCAGGGTGTTGGAGGTGCCACCAGTAAGTGATTAGTGGTTACTGCTGGCTGTGCACTCAGGAATTACTGCTAAAGGTGAACCAAACCATGCTTGGCACCATGCAAGGCAAACATCTTACTCACTGTACTAGGGCTCTGGTCTTAGGATGAAAATGACTAAGTTCTTACATTTCAGGAAGTAGATAGATAAAGAAGCTGAACAATTTTGGGGGTAATTTATTGGACCTTTAAACCCAAAGTACTGACTTCTGGAGATGGAATGCTACTCCACCAGGTGTCCTATAATTGCTCTATCTGTTTGCTTTCCTGAAAAAATTTCCCCATTAGGAATATGTTTGTTCTGATAAACTAGGGTCCTTACATATGTAGAAGCCTAGCCTATATAGATTACGATTAAGACAGGCAAGATGTAGATTAAGACAGGCATTTGACCAGAGCAAATTACTCTTCTTCTTGATTACTCGTTCTAAGCAATAAATATTATACATAGAGGACATCTGGGGTTCTCAGTCCATGGTGCTGTGAGCACCTTGACCCCAGCTTTTACTCTTATTTATGTCTCTCTTCTTTGTCTTTTGGATGTCTCTGTTTCAGACCCACTCACCTGAGACTGATCCTGGCACTTGTATATTGTAAACTGACTTTATAAAGTTTTGCTATTTTCTTTGTTGCTAAGATTGATCTACACTATCTTTCAAATTATTTTTCAATTAGATGTTTTCCCTATCCAAATTTTCTCTTGCTTTGATTATTGCCTTGATAATTCTGGTACTGGCCTACATGTTCTAATTTTGTGCAATTCTGTGGTTTTCAGTTTTTGCAGATGCATCTTCCAGTTGAATTCAGGAGCCAAAAGGACCACTCTAGGCAGTAACTGATTGCCACAGACATAGCTCATGTGCATGCTGAGCTCTGGAATGTGATACAACAATAAAACCCCAGAATTGCACATGAAATGCATGGGTGCTAACATTTAAGCTATATCTATGCTCCTGTAAATTTTTAAAATTTTTATTTAGATACCATTTTATACAAAGTTGGTTACAGTATGGTTTCAGAAATGCAATATTTTCTCCTCTAATGCCACCGTTGTGAGTGACCACGTCTTCCACCAATGACCAGTGTTCCTTCCACTCCCCAAACTGACTCCTTGACAGAAACTCTTCAATCTAATTATTGTAGTTTTCTTCCATGTTTTCAGCAGTGTTTGGTCTAGTAATGTGTGTGCATGTACATATCTATCACTATCACTATCTTCCCGTTCATCTTCTATTTGCTAGAGCAGGCACCAGTAATATCTCCATATGTCCTGTCTCATGCTAGTAGAACCCAAAGGCATCCGCTTGCTCCAGGAACATAAAGAGCCTCAAACCATTATATTAGGTCATGGGAATGACCTAATATAAATGTTACTGGTATTTGGCAAATCAAATACGACACAACCAGCTTGCCAGGCTTGCCGTGAGGGTGTCATACTTCTGTAGTCACCTCTAAATAAAGCATTTTTTGAAGAACCGCGACGGCCACTGTTGGCCGCGGGAACCGGGCTGTGATAGTCTCGTCTGCTGGGTGGAGTTGTGAGGAGAGGGAAGTCCGGATATGGAAAATGGTGGCCCCCATGGAGTCGAGGGGGGTCGTCTGGCCTGTTGTGAGGCTCTGCTGGGGTGGTGGGCCAGGGCTAGAACCCGCCATGCCTCCCGGGCACCTCATGAGCAGCTGGGCACAGGGAGAGCAAGTTGCAGCTCTGCCCCAAGACTGAGAGTCTCTGGTTCAGCATACCTGGGCCGGATTGGAAAAAAAAAAACTGATGCAGGGTGGGTGTTGATGATTCGGGCTGTGATAGTCTGGTCTGCTGGGTGGAGTTTTGACGAGAGGGAAGTATGGTTGTGGAAAATGGCGGGCCCCCATGGAGACGCAGGGGTCATCTGGCTTGTTGTGAGGCTCTGCTGTGGTGGTGGGCCAGGTTTAGAACCAGCCATGCCTCCCGGGCACCCCATGAGCGGCTGGGCACAGGGAGAGCAAGTAGCAGCTCTGCCCCATGTCTGAGAGTCTCTAGTATGTATATGTACATATCTACATATACAAAATATATACTAGCTATGCATATTCATATACATTGCATAAAAATATAAATGTCCTTGCCTCTACACTGCACCTGCACCCCCAGGGCATTAGCTCATGCCCCTATGTTACTTCCAGATCTCCCCCTTATTCTTCTCTTTCAATTTACCTCCTTGCTTGACAGTTTTGATTCTGTAATCTAGAACCAGTGTTTTTCTCACCACTGATACCTTCCTTACCCTAGAAAAGTTATTTTATATGCCAAAGATTAGTGAGGATATATCATATATGCCCCACTCCATGAGGGCCTCCATTTTCCACATCTGCCCTTCCCCCTCGTCAGAACTCCACCCAGCAGACCAGCCTATCACAGCCCACCTCGGCGTGGCCATCATCAATAAATGCTGGATTTAGAGATGACTACAAGAGTATGCTACCCGCACAGCAGAGCCTCACAAGCTACCTGTGTCGTATTTGATATGCTAAATCACTTGAATCACTTGAATCCCGTTATTCATCGATTTGCTCGAGCGGGCGCCAGTAACATTTCCATTGGACCCTATCACGTGCCAATGTAGCCCAATGGCATCTGGTTGATTCAGGAATATGAAGAGCCTCAAACCGTTCCTTCAGGGTCTTTACAAGGAAGTCTGACCATCTTGTAGGTGGGCGGCCACGTGATCTTTTGATATCCCTTGGGATCCAGTCAGTAATGGCTCTAGTCCAGCGGTTGTCTCCAAATCGCGTTACATGTCCAGCCCATCTGATTTTCGATGCCTTGGCCAACGAGACAGCATCCCTGATTCTGGAATAGTGACGGAGGTCAGAACTCCGGATTCCTTCTATCACTTGAGTGAGGCATGATATTCCAAGCATAGCTATTTCGATTCCTCTCTGGGAGACCCGAATAGCATTCTCATCCTGCTTTCGTAGGGCTCAGGTCTCTGAGGCGTATGTTAATGCAGGGAGAACGGTGGAATCAAAGAGATGTGCTCGGAGACGGAGGTTCTTTGTCCTTTTAGCTATTTCTTCGATGCCTTTGAAGGCATTCCATGCCGCTCTCTTCCTCCTGCACAGCTCAGGTTTTAGGTCGTTCATCATGTTGATTTCTCGACCTAGGTACACATAACTGCTACATTCGGGAGATGTTTGTTCCATTGAGAGTGAAAGGGGCCTCTGGAACTAGTTCATTCTTCATGAACATAGTTTTCTTTAGATTCAGCTGTAGACCTACCTTTCCACATTCTCGGTCAAAGTCAGCCAGCATTTGTGCTACTTGGCTAATGTTTGGTGTTATTAGAACAATGTCATCAGCGAAGCAGAGGTGGTGTAGTTGCCGACCATCTATCTTCACTCCCATTCCTTCCCATTCTAATTGTTGCATGATGTTCTCGAGGGTGGCGCTGAAGAGTTTTGGTGAAATGGTATCACCCTGTCGAACCCCTCTTTTCACATTAATGGTCACTTCTTTGTAGAATGGTGAGATCCTGGTGGTGAATCCGTAATATAGCTCACGCACGATCTTGATGTATTGGGTTTGAACACCCTGTTTGGCTAGGGTCTTGATGACTGCTTCAGTCTCCACAGAATCAAAGGCTTTCTGTAAATCAATGAACGTGAGACAGAGTGGCATCTTGTACTCCCTACAAACCTCAATGAGCTTGGTTACTGTGTGGATATGGTCGATTGTGCTGAATCCTTTCCGGAAGCCTGCTTGCTCACATGGTTGTCCTTCATCTAGTGTTCTGCTAATCCTGTTCAGGATGACTTGTGTAAACAGCTTGTAGATGACAGAAAACAGGCAGATGGGGCGATAGTTGCCGATGTCGTGAATCGCTCCCTTCTTGAACAGTAGAACTGTCCTGCTGGTTTTCCATTGGGAGGGCACCTTGCATTCGGACAGGTAGCTTGTGAAGAACCGAGCTAGTGTATTGATGAGTACCGATGGCAGATTCTTCAGGTGTTCGGGTCTGACTTTGTCTGGGCCTGGTGCTGTTCCCTTCTTTACTGACAAGATGGCATGTCGGATTTCAGAAGGGAGAACGTTGGGAATGACATATCCATCCTGTGGAATTTGGTATGTGGGCAGGTGGATGTGGCTATCAAAGAGATTTGAGTAGAAGTCCTGGATAATCTTCTCCATTGCCTTTCTGGAAGATGTGATAAATCCATCAGGGGCGTCGGAGGGCAGTCATCTTGGTCTTATAGTTGGCAAAGGACAGGCGGGCAGTGCGAATGCTTTTCCCGGCTTCTGTTTCATCTTCCAGTATTTCTGCTCTTCTGTCTTTGAGGTCTTCTTTTATCGCTTCTCTGCACTGTTTAGCAAGTTTGGATGTTAGCATTTGGTCTCCTGAGGCTCGCGCCTTGCCACATTGGCGAATCAGCTCGAGAGTTTCTGAAGACAGGCATCCTTTTGTGTCTTTCTCTCTCCATCATTCTTCGCATAATCATGGAGGTGCTGAACCAGTCGGTTGTATTCTTCATCAATGTCGTCAATGATGGTATCTTCCCATGTTGCTGCAATGGTGCCAAATTGTTCCCAGTTGGTGGTCGTTTTGGGAGTTCTCTTCTTAAACTTTGCAGCCTTTTCTCCCCGTTGCGGGAAGTAGAATTTTGCACGAAGGAGACGGTGGTCTGATCCTGTTTGGAATTTGGGGGACGACAGCTACATCGATTAGACAAAACCGTTGATTGAAGATGATGTGGTCAATTTCATTGTGGAACTGTCCGCCAGGAGATTCCCATGTCCAACGTTTCGCTTCAGCTTTCTGGAACTGTGAGTTCCCATGAATGGTTTTGGTGGACATGATGAACTCCAGATAGTCTCTCACCCTGTTCGTTCCATTCTAGGCCATGGGTCCCGATGTGGCGTTCTTCAGCCCGATCTTCTTGGTCCTATCTTGGCATTAAAATCACCGACTATGATCTTGTAGAAGGTGTGATCTTTTTTATAGAACTCCTCCAATTCCATGTAGAATTTCTCAATTTCGTCTTCTTTGTATGTGGATGTTGGTGCGTAGACAATGAAGATAGAAATTGCTGGCAGTGGGCCACAACTCTTCAATTGTAATTGTCCTATTCGGTTTGTAAGGCATTCAAATGAATCAATGTTTACAGCCATGTTCGTGTTGACAAGGACACCAATGCCACTGATGCCTCTTTCGGCATGTTCCAAGGAACAATTCTTCTCTGGTGTCAAATACAGCATGATGCAACTGATGCCTCCTCGTCTCAGTCAGACCAATAATGTCGTACTTGATCTTTTTTGCTTGCAGCATCAGATCCTCAATATATGCTTCCGATGCCAGTGTACGTGCATTGAAAGTACAGACAGTCATTTTAGTCCTTCTTCGTTTCGGCAGCCTAGGATGGCCATGAAATTTTGTCTGGCACTGCTTGTTTGCCTTTCTTGCTGCTGCCATATTAAGGGCTCTTTCGGGTCAGGAAAATAAACATTTCTGTTACTGGATTTGGCATATCTATCACGCATCGGACAGCTTGCCAGGCTCTGCCATGCGGGCGCTATATTCTCATTAATTTGTGGGACTCTCTCAGAGGGGTGGGTTGAATTTGAGTTAATTGTGAGTGGCCACTGCGGCCGCACGCAACGGGAAAGCTGGTTTCTTTCTCTGCCGGGTGTACCTGTGTCTTAGGCTCAAGCATTCCTGCGCTTGAAATACTCTCCTCTGAAGGGTGGGTCTCTGTGTGGTGGGTCCTTGTAGGCTGGGTTTCTGACAAGCCAGGCTGGAGACTGGATTAATCTGGGGGCTGGAGACTGGATTAGTCTGCTGGGTGGAGATCTTACCTGCTGCAGGAGTGGATTGTGAAAATGTCTGCCAGCAAGGCATGGGGGTTCCTTTGAGCTCCTCCAAGGCTCCATCGGGATGGTGGACTCGGTGGAAGTTGCTCTCGTGGTCCATGGAATGCAGGGGGTTCAATGGGGAAAGCTGGTTTCTGCTC
>JAJIBD010008380.1:0-97569 GCA_021461705.1 Cryptotis parvus | reverse complement strand
CCTCCAGTCCACCGCCCGCGGGCGGAAGTGACGCACGCCCAAAGCCATTTCCGGCGGGTCGAAACTAGGAAGAAACTTGGGAGCTGCCGAGGGCGCCCCTGGCTGCCCGTCGCTGCTGCTCCAAGTGCCCCCTGGCCCCGGGCCGCGCCGAGCTGCCGGGGGCCGTGGCCATGGGGCAGGCCGGAGTTTCCGCCGCGTGAGGCGTGCGGGGACTCCCCGGGCAGGCGGGAGGTGTCTTGTCCGGACGGATGCCGCCGCGGGCCCGGCTCGGCATCATGAACATAGACGTGGAGTTCCACATCCGCCACAACTACCCGTGGAGCAAGTTGCCGGCCAACGCGGCAGGTAGGCCAGGGCTGCGGCCTCCCGGATCCCCGCCGTGTCCCTGGCAGAGGGAGCAGGGTGCTGGCTCCCCAGGAGGGGCCGTTGCTCCCAGGGCCGAGTGATGGGCGCTGGACTCACCTGGCGCCTCGGCCCGCGGCTTCCACGCCTCCCCGGGCGCACCTGCGAGGCCATCCAGATGCGGTCCCTGCCCTGCACAGTCCCCGGAGGGTGGAGAGGAGAAAAAGGAGCGCAGAGGCTGGCAGGGCGCTGCAGCTCCCCCTGTACCTCCCGTCCTGCCTCTGTGGGTCCCCTGGAGGGAGCGGAGGACCCCTGGCCAAGGAAGGCGTCAGAAGCACTGGCGGGAGTCGGAGAACTGGGGAAAGAAGGGTTCTGCAGGGAGAGGGAAAAGCATTTTCAGAGGCTTTGTGGCGAGGGGAAGGAGGCTTAGAAGCCTGCTCTTGCCTGAGTTGGGTGCTGGGGGTGTGTTGGGAGAAGGTGGGGCCGTGGGGTGCCTGGGGATGGGAGCCCTCGGAGGCTGCAGTCCGGGTCAGGCTTCCAAAGGTGTTGATCCAACTTTTCCCTTCTGCTGAACTTTGTCCCGCCATCCAGATGCAGTGATTGTTAGGGAGGGTTTTGCAATGAGCGTGCTCGACGCTCCTGTGTCATTTGGCCCTGTGTGCATTCACGGATGCTCTAGGGGCCTTTTCTGTTCAGTGGTTTGTGGCAATAAGCAGGCCTTGACGAAACTCAAATATGCACATCTTTGTAATTGTATATCTCACGGTGGTGTAATAAAAATATTAAAAAAAAAATAAGACTGGAAGTTAAGAGCAGAAATAAAGAGAAAGAGAAAAGAAAAAATAAGCAGGCCTTGTTGAATGAGGGTCGGGTTGTCTGGGGAAGGGAAGACCAGGAGGTGGAGCGTGTGTCTAGGGAGACTGTTGGGGAGCGAGTTAGACCTGAGGTGCAGGTGAGGCCGTGGAAACATGCTAATGCCGGGATAGGCGCCTCTTTCGCCTTTCACTTCGATCACTTGACATCCCGTTATTCATTGATTTGCTCCAGTGGGCGCCAGTAACATTTTGTTTGACCCTATCACGTGCCAGTGTAGCCCAATGGTATCTGCTTGCTTCAGGAATATGATAAGTTTCTCCTTTATATTAGATTTATTATTTATTTGCTTTCGGGCCACCTGAGGCTTCCTACTGGCCCTGTGTTCAGGAATCACATGAGGCCTCATCTATGGTACCGGAGTTAAACCCAGTGTGGCAGTACGTGAGGCAAGCGTTCACCCTCTGCACTATCTCGCCTCCTTTTCGCACTGGGATAAGGTTCTACAGTGCGTGCTTAGTCCTGTCACCGCCTTTTACAGGATACTGGTACCTTTCTTTTTGAATCTCAAACTCTCCAGGCAGGGTTTCTTTGCTCTAAATCTAAATGTGGAGTACTTGACCTTGGGCTGTGTTCCCGTTGAGCTGTTCTCTTCATAGCACCAACCTCACTGTGCTTTTTATGCATTTTCTGGCGGTGTTACCTGGTTTGCTTTTTGTATCTTGAGTTCCTAGAGTTTTGTATCTTGAGTTCCTTGAGTTCCAGAGTTTTTAGTGATCCTTTTTGGAGTGGATGAATGATCATGCAAGACTGATTTTTTTTTCCGAAAAAGACCTGAAGTTCAGTTTAAGTGTGGGAAATAGTCCTTGTATGGAAGGACTATGTCATTCCTTCCATCTAGTTACTAGGAATGGAATAGATTTTTCAATAAGTTTTGATGGGTTTAATTTGGCAATGACAAAGCTTGCTAGTTTCTCAATTCTGAAAGCTAGGAGGGGATAGTGTCTCCAATTTAAAAAAATTCAGGCCAGTATTTTTTTTTAATATGGATGAGGGTTAAATATTTTTTGTGTGATATGGACTATGTTGACTGGACTTGCAAAAAAATTAAGTTATGGATAGTTCTCCCCACCCCCAGCTCTATGGGTAATGGCCCAAGTGCCTGAGCAGTTTTGCTTCCTCTGGCCCTGTGGCTTAGTAAGGCTGGGAGTGGCCCCATAGAGGCCCTGTGAACTCTGCTTAGGACATTCCATGCTTGCTTATTTCTTTTTTTTTTTTTTTTTTGCGTTTTGGGTCACACCTGGCGATGCTCAGATGCTCAGGGGTTACTCCTGGCTCTGCACTCAGGAATTACTCCCTGGCAGTGCTCAGGGGACCATATGGGATGCCGAGGATCGAACCCGGGCCTGCTTAGGCCGCCGCTGCAAGGCAAACGCCCCACCCGGCTAGGCTATCGCTCCCCCAACTTTCTTATTTCTTATTTTTTATTTCTGCTTAGGAGGTCACACCTCCCCAGGGGTGGGGAGAACACCCAGTTGCTGATAAGAGTATTTCAGGACATTTTTGAAGTTGATCAATTCCCTTTGTTAAAAAGCAGTCACAATTTTTTATTTTAGGAGAACTTTTGTGGTGAGTGTGATCCAAAAAGAGTCGTTTTAAAAATGTCAGAGAGGAATGCACGTTGTATTTGGGGTTTAAAGAAAAATGAGTTTACAAAAAAAAAAAATTCCTTATGTTTTCAGTATAACCTGATGTCCAGAGGGTATTTTTTCCTCCACTGTGTTTGCATACTTTAATCTGTTGATGTTTTTGTGAGACCTGGAAGTTCTCTGCACTCAGCCCTGCCTCAGAGCAAATTGAGCTCTCCAGGCTCTTCTGTGTTAAAATGCCAGTGGTGAGAACTTTGGGACAGGCGTGTGAAAAAGTCAGCGGTACCTTACGTGGGTAGTGAAGAGGAAAATGAACCTCTAATATTTTTTAATTATATTTGCATGTACTCATAATGATTGATCATATCCGGTTATTAATGCCTACCAAAAGCTTAGATGTTTGGTTATTGTAGTCTTTAATTTGCTTGTAAACTGGGAACCCAATATTTTATGTAAGTGGTTTGATTTCTGTTTCTGATTTTTCTGTTTGAGGGCCACATGTAGACTACTCCATGCTTTGTGCTCAGGGATGTTTCCTGCAGTGCTGGGGGCAGGGGTTGGTCCATGAGGTGCCTGGGATTGAACTGGGACCCCGGCACAGAACGTGTGCTCTCTGTGTAGCTATCGCTCCGGTCCCATATATTTGAAATTTTTATGGGGTAGAATAACTTCTGTTGAATTTAGAAGTAATTTTAAACTTGTTTAAATTTTTTTAAAGAGTCTTGGAAATTCACAGAGAGAATATGAAAAGCAGGTTGTCCTGTATAGTATCCGCAATCAATTACGGTATAGGAATAACTTAGGTAAGTAGAAACATTTTGCATGGAGGTAGAAATGACTATTGTGACTTATTCATGAACCCATTCTGGTTTTTCAGTACACATTTCATAGTAATGCATTTATCAGATCCCTGGATGGAATTTAAGAAACTATGCTGACCATCCACCTAGAAAAGTTTGACTTTAACTAGTAGATTTTCTTCTGATGAAAATCTATTTGTAGGGAATTGCATATAGTTTTGTTTCACTGATAGAGCTTTAATTTTGATTTAAATACCCTCTTTAGCATACATACTAAAGGAACAACAAATGACTAAAAGCACTGAAACTGGAGATTTTGTATCTAGAACTTCATTTCTTTCTCTTCAGGGGGCTTACACTTTGGGAATGGAAATTGTGATTAGCAGTATTGTAAATCACCTTGATTAAACTGATAAAGGGAAAAATTTAAATACTCTTTTTTATACTAGAACTGTACATTGAGGGCATTTTTTTTAACCCTTTAACTCCCTTTTTTGGGGACCTTTTTTGGGTCACAGCCAGAGATGCTCAAGGGTTACTCCTGGCTCTGCACTGGATGCTCCTGTGTATCCAGCCCCTGGCAGATCCGGGGAGCCGGGACAAGTGTGTCCCAGCAGGGAGTGTGTCAGACGTGAGCTGCGTTTCCCACTCCTTTCACGTGTCCTTGGCCCCTTTCCCTTCTTTCTTCAATGTTTGCTTATTATTTGTCAAATTAAATTGTTATCAATTGCCCTACTAACCTTTCCTCCTTTGTGTTACTCTTGGTTTAAGCATAGTGTTCAGAGATGGTTTTTTCTGTTTAAAGGACCCAATGGAAATCAAGTTCCTGTATATTTGAAAACAAAAATGAGCAAATAGTTTTGTAAAAATTAGACATGACTTCATTTAAAACTATTCAGAACTTTTAGGCGATCTTGTAATAGAGTCAGGGATTTAGTGAGTGATAGCTTATATTTTTGGTATCTTTTGGGTGGACATTCCATGCTTGCTTATTTCTTAAAAAATTATTTCTCTACTGGTCTATCATTATACCTGTTAATTGTATACTATGAAACTTTTTTTCTTGTGGTGTAATTGTTTCTGTGTTCAACTTAGATTATTTCATTTCTTCTCTGAATTTACATACTTTAAAATTAATAATGATTTACAAAGTTTTGCTTAGGGCATTTATGTGTAAAATTATGGAACCTGAAGAAATGACAGAATTTTCCTTTTTCCCAGTCAAACATGTCAAGAAGGATGAACGCCAAATACTATGAGGAATTACTCAAGTACAGTCGCGACCACCTCATGCTGTACCCTTACCACTTGCTCGGACATTATGGTGAAGGGCCTGCGGATAACACCGTTTTCTTATTATACTGGAATTATGGAGGTGAGTTTGCAGTGCCTGGAAACCACTAGCAGTGGGTGATGACAGGCTCAGGCACACTTTTTTTTTTTTTTTTGCTTTTTGGGTCACACCCAGCAATGCTGAGGGGTTTCTCCTGGCTCTGCACTCAGGAATCACTCCTGGCGGTGCTCAGGGGACCATATGGGATGCCAGGGATCAAACCTGGGCTGGCATGGGCCGCTGCGTACAAGGCAACCGCCCTACCCGCTGGGCTATCGCTCCGGGCCCCCTCAGGCACACTTGGTGTGTGATGAGCAACCCTGTATCTCTCAGGCACTGTGTATGATGTAGGAAGACTGCTGGTTGCAAGTTAACTGTTTTAGTCACGTTACTGTTACTGTCATCTTTTGTCTCAGTGGAAAAATACCTGTTTCTGTTCTGTGCTCTTCAAAGCTTTGTTGACTCTGGCGTTATAGCATTAATCAGTTCTTTATTTCAGCAGAGTATAAAATTTACCCTTGGGGCGGAGCGATAGTCCAGTGGGTAGGGTGTTTGCTTTGCACACAGGCGACCTGGGTTCGATCCCTGGCGTCCCATATGGTCCCCGAGTACTGCCAGGAGTGATTCCTGAGTGCAGAGCCAGGAGTAACCCCTGAGCATTGCCGGGTGTGACCCAAAAAGCAAAAAAAAAGAGAAAGAAAATTTATTACCCTTGCTGCATGATTAAAGTTGAAAATGTGATTTGGACGTTAAACTCAGAGCAGTGTATTCAACTATTCCCTAAGCAGAGGAATGAATGATGCCATAGACTCAACATTATATAAAGTGCCAGGAAAAAAATATTATGTGAATAGCCCTGACTGTTAGCAACGTCTGGGGTTCATAGTGCTGTGGAAATCGAGGCCTCCTCCTCTTCTTTAGTAACTAGCGAGGGACCCTTTCTGGTAAATGCCATGTTGTGACATGCTTAATTTAGGTCACCAGACTCTTAGATCACTCAGTGTCTCATGTAATGATCATTGTTACTGTTTGACTATAATCATTTTTATTTCATGTGCACTATTATTGAGTCATTTTTTTATTTAAAATTCTTTTGAAAGGACATTATGAACAGTGAGAAAAGTTACGATTCCTTGCCCAATTTTACCGCAGCTGACTGTAAGTATGTTGGAAAAGTTCATGTTTGGGAAATGTCTGAGTGTCTACATATGGTTGCCTGTCTGTGTAGTGCTGTGTGCTTTTAATCAGAAACACAGATGGTGATATATGTTAAGCCTAAGTAAGATTCAGTCTAAATGCTTAAGGAATGTTTGGGGGTGGTAGAATGAGAGAAAGGTTTTGTTTCTGAAGAATGACGTTCTTTCTAGTTCTTGGTACAGGTTCTATGTACCAAACTTGTGCGCAGTATTTTTAGAGTGGAAACCCAAGTCTCAGTAACCATGTTGTGGAATTTTATTGTGTTTATGTTGATGAAGTACATGATGACATTAACGTAGTTCTTTGGGATAAGAAGAAACTTGGGAGGGCTTTTTTGTTCTTGTTTTTGTTGAGCCACGTGGGAATGCTCAAGAGCTGCTCCTGGCTTGGTGCTCGGGCGCTGCTTCTGAGGTTGGCATGCTGGATCCAAGCTGAGCTCCGGCATATTGGGAATGTGCTCCAGCCGCTTGACCTGTCTCTGCAGCCCAGGACTTCTGTTTGTAAAACAGTTTCTCATTTATCAGTTTCCCAAAAATGCCGTGTGATTACGTTGCTTCCATCTTGGGTTTCTCTATTGTTAAGCTTGAAGAAATCTTTTTCACTTTGGTATTGATATCATCACTAATCACAAGATGAACAAATGTCAAGAATTTTCCCCTGGAAGATTTGTAAGCGTCGGCATTTCGGGCTGTATTAGATTTTTGTTTTTAAAGAAAAGGTTCTTTCTTTCAGGTTTGAGGCTTCTCGGCATAGGAAGAAATCAATACATTGATCTAATGAATCAGTGTAGGTCATCAAAAGTAAGTTAGGCTTGTTCCCTTTTTGATTTGTTGTTTTCTTACTACTCTTATTTTTATAAGTGGTGGAAATGATATGAATTTTAATTTCTTTGATCAGTAAAGTATGCTTAATACAGAAACAGTGCAAAACTCAGACTATTCTTGGTTGTAGCTCAAGTGATTATTGAATTCAATATTAATTCATAAGACATTGAGTTTACTTATCTTGGGCCCCCCCACCCCCAGCAATACTCAACCAGTGTTTAAACGAAAGAGCCTGTGTGTGGTCTGCTTGAGCTGGTGGTGTGGGCCATCACTGGTTCACCCTCAGAGCCTCTAGGGCCGCACCCAACATGCCTGGGGGCCTCGGAGGTTATACCTGCTGATGCTTGATGGAGCGTGTGGTGCTGGAAATTAAACTGTACTATCTTCCAGACTCTCTTTCTCAGGGTTTTCTAAATGGCTTAATTTAGTATTTTACCTTTCAGGTTTTATTTTAGGTTATGGGTTTAGATCCAGATTTAATGATTAGTGCTTCTTCCCTCTTTGTTGATTGTTGTTAACTTACAATATTATACAGTTTTAGGGGTACACTTACTATTTCTGTATGCATGTAGGATTCATTACACCCACTAAGTTCTGGAGTCCTATTCCAAGGGCCCTTGTAAAGACCCTTGCTCATTCTATCTGCTCACCTTTCTTTCCAGTAACTACCATAGTTTTTACCCAGTCTTTGAATCAGTTTTATTGACTTTTGCCAGTCTGTTTGCTTTAGTTATTTTTATTTTATACTAGTGAAACCATCTGATTTCTTTTGCTTCCTTATTTCATTTAGCATAGTCACCTTTAAATTTTGTCCATTTGTGTCCCAAGTGGTACAATTTTATTCATCCTTTCTTAGTGGCAGGGTACTGTTCCATTAATTATATATACCACAACTTATAATGGCTAGTTGATTATTAATTTGAGAGTCATTTTTTTGTATTAAATACAACTAGAATACTTGAGGTTATGAAAAGAGTTTTATTTAGCCCAAGCTGAAGAGTCTTGCTTTGATAGATTAAAAAATTCAGTAGTAATTTGGGATTGATTGAAAGTTCTCAAATATTTGTCCCATTGCAGAAATTTTTCAGAAGGAAAACAGCCCGGGATCTTCTTCCAGTAAAACCGGTGGAAATTCGCCATAGAGGCATGGTGGGTGGTACAGTCTGGATATATCACAGAAGATGACATAAAGGTAGTTGTCCTGAAATGTTGAATTTTTACAGACTTTTTAAAAAATGTCCAATAATTTTTTCTAGTTCTATAGTTTTGTTTTAATACTTTCTTGAAAAAAATGTAAATGTTCTTAGTGGGCTATAATATTGATGAGTTTTCAAGGTGCTTGTTATAATAGGGGAAATGTGGTTCTTGTCTGAGCATTTTGATTAGGTGAAGTTTCATGTAAAGTGTCTGGTCCTGATAAGTGCTTCCTCACAGAGCTGTCAGACTCATAAAATAGAAAAATTTTTTGACACTGACAGTAATCATTGTGGGTTTGACTGAACTTCTGATTGAGCGATTCATAAACAAGTGAATTAGAGTCTAGTCAAATAAATGAGGAAATGTTGGTATTAGTGATACCACTCTCCCGCACGGCAGAGCCTGGCAAGCTACCCGTGTCGTATTTGATATGCCAAAACCCAGTAACAATTATAGACCTCATTCCCATGACCTGAACGAATGGTTTGAGGCTCTTCGTTCCTGGAGCGAGCAGATGTCCTTGGGCTACATTAGCATGCAACAGGGTCTATGGAGATGTTACTGGTGCGCGCTTGAGCAAATCAATGAACAACGGAAAGACAAGTGACAAGTTAAGTGATACAAGTGATACCACTCAGCTGCAGGTATTGGTACTTAGGATATTTATGTCTCTGATTTCTATTGGTAGCATGGTTGAGCACCCTAGCTACTAGGTGTATGGTGTTTTGGTTTAAATTATAGAGTGAGTATATCTCACAGTAGTATAATAAAATATTAAAAATTATAGAGTGAGAAATGAAAAACATTGGTGACTTATTCAATTCACAACATAATCAGTGATAAATATTGATAAATTTGAGGATATTATTAATTTGTACAGGACCTAATTAAATATATTTTGCTTTTCTTAGATATGCACTTTGCCTGAGAAACGCGCTATTGATAAGATCATCGACGCAGGCCCCCAACTCTCTGGATCACTAGATTACAATATAGTACATAGTAAGTGGTTAGTAGAAAAGATCTTTTGTCAAAAACTTGCTTTAGAATGTCAACAAGTACTAGCAGTTATTTACCAATTAGGTAAGGATAAACTTAAGTCACACTATTGTTAGAAATTTATACATAAGGAAAATTGTGGAGTTCCATATATATAAAGGAAAGAGATTTTGAAAACCTTGATTTTTTTTTTCCTTCAACTTGATTGTTCACGTAGCTTTTTATAAGAGTTTTTACAGAAAATCAGTAGTGGATTTTTAAATATTACTAATGTTGAATAATATGTAAAAACACGATTTTTTTTTTTGTTTGTGTAGGTTTGTATAACAAAGGCTTCATCTATCTGGATGTACCAATATCCGATGACAGCTGTATCGCAGGTGAGGATGGCCTGATGGGGTTCAGTGGCTACCGGTGACTGCTACGTGCTGGCCACTGCAGAGCAACCCAGTAAATTAGAAAAATAATTCCAGAATTTTTCATGTTAGAGTTTTCCCCGAGAAAAGCATTTCTTTATTATATTGTGAATCATTTTAGTGGTTTCCTATTTTCATTTTCACTGTTCAATAATACAAATCTGAGATACATTTCTCAATCCCAGATATTGAATAGATGACTTAATTTATAAATTGATGCCACTCACATCAGTCTTTCTTCAGTGCGTAATAGTCTTAGGTAGGTATATGTAGCAACACCATAGGCCTTACATTGCTCATTTTCACTTAACGTAACTATTTTTGTCAAGTGACTACTACCCTTTTTTACCTTCCCTGCCTCCCTCACCTTTCTTTCCAAGTTAAAGATTAAGACTTATGAGTCTTCCCTTCTGTACCTTACTGGATCTATCAATTTATTATTGCCCTATTACTAGTTCTTTAGATTATTTCCAGGGTTTGTTTTTGTTTTTATTTTGCTTTGGCCATACATGGCTGTGCTCAGCGTTTATTCCTGGCTCTGTGCCCAGCGATCACTTGTAGTAGTGCTTGGGAAACAGTAAGCAGTGCCGGGGACCTAACCCAGGTCAGCCTCATACAAGGCAAGTGTCTTGAGTGCCGTACTATAACTCCAGCCCCTGCAGTTTATTTTTGCTAGTCATATGAAGACAGTTTGGAGCTTTCTCCCTTGCAGCTTACAGTTCTTAGAGTATTGTAGAAGCATGTGCTATGTTTAGGTTTGTGTATTTCAAGCATATTTTCCAGCATCTTTTGACTGTTGTTTTGTTTGTGGCATCTTAACCATACTAGAGATAACATGTTTGTGTAATGAAATGTGACATGTCAAAAATTTACTATGAATAGCTGGTGGTGATAGAGCTTATCACAGAAATGTTCCTCGTCTAGTTGCTGAATCTTGTCCTCTAGCATGCTCAAGTGTCTTGACCTTTGTGTTAAGAGAATTTGGTGATTCTTTAAAATGCATTTTGAACATGCACAAGACATCACATGACACAGTTTGCTTTAACTTAAAAAACAGCTAAGATAAAATAGACAGTTTTTCTGGATTTGTCTGGTAGATGCTATAATAAGTTACTTGTATATGAAAGATTTGGCAAGGAAATTATTTCTGGGAGACATTTTCTGAAATGATTTTCAGTCATTTTGAAAATATGAGAGCATAACTCATCGTTTTCGTCTCTCCTCTCATTTGCTAGAAATGGAGTTGGCTAATTTGAGATACACCCAAAAGGAATAGTCAGTGGAAGTTGGCTTTGGTCCATTTTGATGGATGGTTTGAAGACTGGCTACTGGCTCACTAGCCCTAAGTTTATTTGAAGGAAGTAGCCAGAGAAGGGTCAAATGGGCGGCTTCTTCCTTCCGGTGATCTGGCGCCCCGAGGCAGTTCATGCCTGGCAGTTGGTGTTGATATAGAGACTTGTAGTGTTACAGTCTATGAGTGCAGTAACCCACGAAATGAAAGCAGTTTGGCAAATGGGAAGGCCATCAAATTCAGCACAAATAAGAGGCACAGTTTCAGATGTGTTTCAACAACAACAACACAAAGCCCAGTGGGTAGTGGAACCGTGTGTGTGAGTGTTGAAGGTGAAGTTATTTGGAAGGAATAATCACGAGATAATCTGTTAAATAAAAAATATATTTATTCCATCATCAAACGTCATGTATATTTTATGTCAAACCTCTTAGAGCTTCTAGATTTCTATTATATTTCTATTATACTTAATAGAATAATAGCATATTATGAATACAATTACAATCCAGAGGTTCTTTTTAGTTGGGGGCACCTGACTCTGCACTCAGGACTTACACCTGGTGGGATCAGGGGACCATATGGGACGGTGGGGATTGAACCTGGGTCAGCTGTGTGTAAGGCATACTCCTTATGTAGCTGTTCTGGTCCCCTTTAAGCATTGTTTTCTTAATAACTCATTGCCACTGAATGGAAGCATGGTTTGCATCAAGCACTAAAGAACCTTTATATTGGATAGCCTTTCTGCTTCCAATATGGAATGTTATTCTTATACCGTGTTGTTTTGATCATAGTTAGTGGCAGAATAACCTTTAATTTAATATTTCTAGGCAGTTCCTGTGAGTTTTTATTAGCATGATCTTAGCTCTTTCAAGGTGCTATTTTAAAAAGAATTATTTAAGAAGGATTTGTAAATTTTTTTGTGACAATAATGGAAAGTTCTAAATTTATAGAATTATAATATGAAATGTGTATCTCTTAGCCCTGTACTTTGCTTTCCGTGAAATCCTCAGCAGCTGCTGTCTATAGTTGTTTCTGTCCAAATGTTCACTGTGCACAGAAGTATATCCTTTTTTCACACGAGTGGTGTACTCTAGCCCCCTCTTAATTTTTTAAACTTACTATATTTTAGTTCCATATTTTCCTTTCTTACACCCAGCAATGCTCAGGGGGTTACTCCTGGCTCTGCACTCAGGAATTACTCCTGGCGGTGCACAGGGGACCCAGGTCGGTCGCGTGCAAGGCGAACACCCTCCCCTGCTGCGCTATTGCTCCGGCTCCCATATTTTTTTAAGTAGAGTTATCTTGTTCTTTTGCCTAGATGTAAATGATAGATTACTAGCTTTATTTTTTTTTCTTTTTGGGTCACACCCGGCAATGCTCAGGGTTTTGCCTGGCTCTGCACTCAGAAATTACTCCTGGTGGTGCTCGGGGTACCACATGGGATGCCGGGATCGAACTCCCGGGCCGCCACATGCAAGGCAAACGCCCAACATGCTGGACTATCGCTCCGGCCCAATTACTAGCTTTGTAGTGCTTTAGTTTCTTAGTAATGGGAGTGCAGTTCTGAACGGCTCATGGCGTAGAGGACCAAATGCAATTATATCTGTGCATTGCATGGTGTTGACTGACCTTTGTGTTCAGTAGAGGCTTGCTAGTATTCATACCACTGAGAGTGCCAAAGAATGAATGGTGTCGATTTTTAACTTTAAACAATGTTTAAGCTTTGGCCCACACTCGGCACTATGGTGGTTAGTCATAGTGCCGGATAGCACTTGCATTGTGATGGTTAGTCCTGTTGCAGTGCTGAACCACACTCGGCACTGGGGGTTAGTCCTGTTGCAGTGCTGGACCACACATGCACTGTGGCAGTTAGTCCTGTTATAGTGCCGGACCACACGTGCACTGTGGCGGTTAGTCCTGTTATAGTGCGGACCACACTTGCACTGTGGCGGTTAGTGCTGTTATAGTGCTGACCACACTTGCACTGTGGCGGTTAGTCCTGTTATAGTGCTGACCACACATGGACTGTGGCGATTAGTCCTGTTATAGTGCTGGACCACACGTGCACTGTGGCGGTTAGTCCTGTTATAGTGCTGGGCCACACTTGCACTGTGGCGGTTAGTCCTGTTATAGTGCTGACCACACTTGCACTGTGGCGGTTAGTTCTGTTATAGTACTGGATCATATTTTCATTGTAGCTGTTAGTGCTGCTGCAGTGCTGGCAGGGGGCCCATGTGGTCCGAGGGACTGGACCTGAACTGCTGCATGTAGAGCCTGTGTTGTAGCCCTTCAGCCATCTACCCGGGGTTAAATATTCTTAAAAGAATCGTCTGAGGGCCGCGGGAATAATACAGCTGGGAGGACATTTCCATTACATGTGACTGACATTGGTTCATTTCTTGGTGTCCCTTATGGTCCCCCAAGCACCACCAGGTGTGATTCCTTAGTGCAGCGCCAGGAGTAACTCCTGAGTTCTGCAGGTGTGGCCCCAAAACAAACAAACAAACAAACAAGCAAAAGAAACCTGAGCTATAAAAAAATACTTGGATGACTGGAAATATTGGAAGCATTAAGTTAAAAATGAAGATTTAAATCTGTGAAACAAATAGCATGTGCTCAATGTACATTGTAGTTTTTACACACTACTTTCATTTCGAGAAGTTTTGGGGGCTCACACCCAGCAATGCTCAGCTTGCTTCTGACTGCTCAGGGATCACTCCTGGCAGGGTTGGGCGACCCTATGCTGTGCTGTGCTGTGCTGAATCTGGGCTGGCGGTTCAAGGCAGACGCCTGAAGGCTTGTGCTCTCTACGGTCTCCATTCGATGGCTTGAATTTTGTTGGGAACAATTTAAGTTTTGGATATAATTAGAATTTAGGGCCAGAGAACATAGAGTTGCCCAAATTGTGCTGTATATAGGCTCTTCTCCCAGAATAATTTCAAGGGACAAATGCTCAGGGAGAACGTCAAAGGAAAGCAGAAGTGCCCTTTGGATAGCTGCTGAGCAGAGAGCTCCCGTAAGCTGGTTGTAGTGATCGGAGATGTGCGCATGGGCCAGCCTTCTGCTCGAAGCAGTGGTTGGCTGCTGCCTTTATCGAGAAGGTCTTGAGAAGGATGCAGTGGAAAGTCGCACAGGGCAGATGCCAGCGAGCCTTCTCAGGATGGATTGGGAAGGGCGGAGAAAGGCAGAGCTGTTGGGTTCTGTCGTGCCCTGCTCCGTTCTGGCCTCTTGCTTTTCTGCGTGGTGCAGTTGGCCCTGCTGCGGAGGAAGCTGCAGGAGTCCGTCTGAAGCTGTTCCCGTTCCCTTGGTTTTCTACCTAGCTCGTGCTTTCCAGCTCTCCTTGGCCTCAGTAATGCTTAAGTCCACGGGCTTACAGTACTTTGGTAAGATTTGTGCTGTAATATCACCGTCTTTTCTCTGCAGACATGGTTGCTTAGGGTCTTAGCTTTGGAGTTCCCACAAACTTGAAGAAAGTAAAAATCTGAATTCTCTCCCTAAGTTCAAATTTTCTCTTTTGATATGGTTACTTCAGTTATTCTTTGTTTTTCTCTATCACTGAGAAATGTCTTTTATTTCAGTTCCTCCTCTTGAAGGCTTTGTAATGAATCGAGTGCAGGGTGATTATTTTGAAACTCTCCTCTATAAGATATTTGTTTCCATTGATGAACACACTAATGTCGCGGAGGTAAGTGTGACCTTCTCTGGGAGAATTTCATCTCAAGATTATGAGTTTATATAAAGTAGATAAAATCATTTAGTGATATTGCTAAACGTTTCCAAGTGTTTACATTGACTGATTATAGATAATATATGTAAAGTTACTTTTTTTTTGCTTATGCGTATTTTCTAAATCACAATCTGGGAATTTTCTTTTTTTTCCTTTGTTTTTTATTTTTCTAAAAAATTTTTTTAATTGAATCACAGTGAGATACACAGTTACAAGGTTGTTTGTTATCGGGTGTCAGTTATATGATGTTCCAACACCCATTCCTTCACCAGTGTACATTTCCCACCACCGGCGTTCCCAGTTTCCCCGACTGCCTCTGCGGCAGCACTCTTGCCCCCTCCTTCTCCCCCACCCACTTGTGGGCATTATGGTTTGCATTACAGGTACTGAACGGTTATCGTATATCTTAACATATTTTCAACACTTAGTTCTTGTCCAGAGTGATCATTTCCAACTATTCTATTGGCATACTGGTCCGTCCCTTCTCTTTCCTAACTTACCTTCTTGGAATTTTCTTACATATCATTTTTGGTTTGGGGTCATATCTGGCGGTACTCGGGGACCTGCTCCTGTACTCAGGATTCTTCCTGCCTACGGTGGGGATCATCTCCATGGCCAGCGTGTGCCAGGCCTTGGAACCCCCTATACTACCTCTTAGGCCCCACGAATTTTATCTTTCATGCAACCAAATAAAGAATAATCTTAAATGATCTAAGTTGCCACTTAGAGTCATGCAACTGTATCTTAGAGATCTCCTTATTCATAATTAAAAAACGCTGTTGATGGCTTACATGTTTGCTACAGCTGTATTTTGTGCAGATAGTTTTAGGAATGTAAAATGATTTAAGATTTTCTCTTCCAGCTTGCCAATGTCCTTGAAATAGACTTATCCCTGGTTAAGGTATGTCATTTTATACTTTTCACATGCTTAGTAAATCCTGAATAGGTCTTATAGTAGATTTTATATTGATCGGATACAGAGAAAGGGAAGAAGTGGGATTGCCGTGAGCTGTCAGGATGGTGTGTGGTACGTGGGTACCTGTGAAGAGAGACGAGCAAAGCGCCTGCTGTTTTGTCTCTGGGCATGAACATGAGGACTCATTTATGTGTGGAGCAAAAACAGACAGACAGGTCAATTAAAGGGTCTACTCTGCTCCCTGGGGTGTAGCGTGAGGGAGGCCCAGCCTGAAAGTACTCCTTCCTACGTATATGAGAAGTCGCCTTACCTAGTTCTGGGGCAAACAGTGTTTCAGTATCACTGAGACTATAGCCTGTGACTCTTTTGTTTCTCTAAGATTGGATCTAGTGTATTTTAAGTGGTATTTCCTTTATATTCCTTTTAGAATGCTGTGTCAATGTATTGCCGATTGGGCTTTGCCCATAAGAAGGGACAAGTAATAAATGTGGAGCAGCTTCATTCATCGTGGAGAAATGTTCCATCTGTAAACAGATTAAAGTAATTCATTTATTCAGCCTGAGATCTTGGAGTTTCCTTTTGAACAAAGTATTCAGTTTTTCATGTAGAAATTTTACTTAGTCTTTCAGTTCAAGTGAATTCTCTGTTAGTGGTTTTAATCTTCTCTGATAATAGCCCTTTCAAGAGTATGATGAAAAACTCTCCCAAGGAAAAAGGACTTGTAATATTGGCATATAATTTTTTAAAAGTTCTTGAATTCCTTGAAATCTGCCTTTGGTCTTGACTAAGAATCATTGCTATACATGGGCAAAGCCTTTGGGGCGAAGTCTTGATTTTATAAGCCCGATTTACATGGTTCATATGTAGCTAGTTTCATAGACGATTGTTGATACGTTTTTAAGAGTGACTGTTCTTTCATTATTAGAAGTACTTTGGACCCCCAGAAGATGCTGCTTTCGTGGGATGGCGGGAAAGTAGGAGCCCTGTACAGGAAGCTTCGTCCGCTACCGACACTGATACAAATAGTCAGGAGGACCCAGGTGAGGCATGAACTCGCTTTCACGAGAGTCTGTCAGCAGGCAGTGAACGCCTCACACAGAGTTATTATTTAGTTCTAGATTTCATTCTGTCTGCCAGTGCTCAAGTAACTGCTCAGCTGGTGGGTATTAGGCTGTCTTAGGGATACAGTTCTGGCAAGATCATTCTTCCTTCGTAGTCTCACTGGAGGGGAGAGAAAATAATATAATCACAAACCACAGCAGTGTGGGAAGTGTTTGTGATTCTTGTGGGGAGCAGGGAGGAAGGTGCCCCATTACTGCCTGGAGAGATTTGGGTGATGTCATGGAAGATTGGGCTAGGAGTGAGTAAGAACTTCCCAGCTAGTGAGCGAGGAAGGCGAGATCACTGGTAAAGCAGAGTGGAGCAAACTTAGAGGACCAGCGCATTGCACATGGTTTTGTGTTGAGGCAGGAGGGGAGCACAGTGTCTGCCCAGGTGGCTCTGTTCTCTGATCCAGGGTGATCTGCCAGTTGCCAGATCTTGGCACATTCCTAGATTGTAAACAGTTTATTCCAGAAAGCAACTAGGAAGAAAAGATAAACATATGGGACTACATGAAACTAAAAAGCTTCTGCACCTCAAAAGAAACAGTGACTAAGATACAAAAGCAGTCCACAGAATGGGAAAGAATATTCACCCAATACCCATCTGATAAGGGGTTAATATCCAGGATATATCAGGCACTGGTAGAATTTTACAAGAAGAAAACAAACAACCCCATCAAAAAATGGGGAGAAGAAATGAACAGAAACTTCAGCAAGGAAGAAATTCGAATGGCCAAAAAACATGAAAAAATGCTCATCATCACTAATCATCAGAGAGATGCAAATCAAAACAACAATGAGATACCACTTTACACCACAGAGACTGGCACATATTCAAAAGAGCAAGAACAACAAGTGCTGGCGTGGATGTGGGGAAAAGGGGACACTCATCCATTGTTGGTGGGAATGCCGACTGATACAGCCTTTCTGGAAAACAATATGGACTTTCCTCCAAAGACTAGAAATTGAACTCCCCATTTGACCCAGCCACACCACTCCTGGGAATCTACTCTGGGAAACCAAAAATACGCAGCGGAAACACCATCCCTACTTTTATGTTCATAGCAGCATTATTCACAATAGCCAGAATCTGGAAGCAACCAGAGTGCCCGAAAATCGATGACTGGATAAAGAAGCTTTGGTACATCTACACAATGGAATACTATGCAGCTGTTAGGAAAAATGAAGTTATAAAATTTGCCTATAAATGGATGGACATGGAGAAGATTATGTTGAGCGAAATTAGCCAGAAGGAGAGAGACAGATACAGAATGACTGCATTTATTTGCATGGCATAAATATATATGTACATATTATGATACCAATATCCAAGGTCAAGTGAAGCATATATCGGGAGGTCTTGTCAAAGGTGGAAATTATCACAAACGTGTGGGAGTCAGAGTTTAGGAAAGACAGAAAATGGAACAGGGTGCTAATAATAGTCGAGGGTACTAATGCCAACCTAGAACTGAGCATTAAATAGAGGAAAAAGGATTCACATGACAACCTTTTAATGTATGTTCTGTAATCCATAGTCTGGAAGGGAAGGAAAAGAGAAAGAGAGAGAAAGGCAAAGAAATAAAGAGCCTGCCATGGAGCAGGACTGGGGAAGGGGGAGGGAACCGGGATGTTGTTGGTGGGAGATGGGCACTGGTGGAGGGACGGGTGCTGAAACACTGTATGACCAAAACCCAAACATGAACTTTTTAATTGTATATCTTTTAATTTGTATATCTCACGGTGGTATAATAAAATACTTAAAAAAAAAAAAAGTGGACACCTTTTAAAAATGTTTCTATGATACGTATTAGGTAGCTAATACGGTGTGTTATGGTCCTTTATGGCTTACATATTTTCTGTTTATTAAGTAAAACTTCTTTCTCCTAGAAGTTTTACTTAATAAACAGAAATATTTAATAATATTCAAATATTAAGAATACGTCTTATTTACTTGATTATAATTGTGATTTTCTTTTTCAGCTGACACAGCCAGTATAAGCAGTTTGAGTTTGTCTACAGGCTATACAAAGCGGATTGCGTTTCTATTTGATTCAACTCTTACTGCCTTTTTAATGATGGGAAATCTTTCACCCGTAAGTCACAGTGTGAAATGTGAGAATGTTTGAATTATGAAATCTCTTAAAATACTTTTTTTTTTCCTGACTTTTTGGGTCACACCTGGTGATGCTCATTGGTTACTCCTGGCTCTGCACTCAGGAATTACTCCTGGTGGTGGGTGGGGGACCAAATGGGATGCCTGGAATCAAACCCAAGTTGCCGTGCACAAGGCAAACACTCTACCCACTGTGCTATCGCTCTTGTCCCTTTTATGAAAACATTTTAATACGAAAGTACCTTGAAGATAAAAAGTGAAGCAGTTTTTTTCTTACGTACTTTTTTTTAATTCTTGAAAACAAACACCTGCTTTGAATTTTTCAGATTTGAGTTTTTTAGCACTTTCTCTGACTGTGGTCATCTGATCATGGTTCCTTCCTGAAGGCCCCTGTCCTTTTTGTCCTCATAGTTTTAGGCTGAGTCCCCTTTTCTATTTTGTTTACCTGTGGCCTCCTTGCAAATATCCTGGTTGATCAATGTTTCAGAGGAACGGGATAAGTGTTTAGTGAGGGCTGCTTTTTGTAATTAGAAGAATTAGCACCTAACCTCAGCTTTAAAAATAGACTTGTATAAACCTTTAGGGTACAATTTAGGTTTTTGATTGTGTTTATTGTAGAACTTGAAAAGTCATGCAGTCACAATGTTCGAAGTTGGCAAACTCTCAGACGAGTCTCTGGATAGCTTTCTGGTAGAACTGGAAAAGGTAAGTCCAGACTGCCTATTATGGGATGTTAGTGTATTTGGCACCTCTTCCTGTTTGACAACATACCAGTTAGGACATTCCATTGATTGACTGTAGATTTATGGCATTTTCTTTCTACCTCATTTTCTACCTTAGTATTGTGGTGGTATATTGAGTGATGAATTCATTTTGTGATTTTTTTAAATAACTTATAGCCTAATTTGAGTTAATGCAGACATTGTATATAGACGCCTTAATCTGAATTATTTTTAAGTTGTAGTTTTCTAAAATAACCTCTTGTTTTCCTCTTGTTTATTTTCCTGATATGGGTGTAACATCCTGCAAGCTGGTTTCTTTTGGAAGACTTTTGTCTTTTATCTTAAATCTGGAACATTGGCCCTGGGAGTCATACTTATGCTTTCACTATCCCTTTTAGCATCTTTCCCCCCACAGTTTAATTTTATTTTAGGTACTGTGATTTCCATGAAATTCAACCTTTGGCCTCGTAGTGTCTGCTTCCTACTGACGCCCAGCTTTCAGTTTCCTTGGGCAATTTTATTTCCTTGCTATTGTTTTATTTTTTATCTTTATTTTTAATATCCCATCTGTGTATGAGAGACATTCTATATCCCTCGCTTCTACTTTATTCTCTCGATCCATCATGCAGCAGCAAATTCATTTTGTAACCCAGTTGTATTCCAAGTACTCCACTGTAGTTTCTTTATCCAGTCACCTGTTCTTGGACATGTGGGTTGTTTCAATTTGACTGGAGTAAATAAGGCTGCAAGGAATATGGGCATTCAAATGTCTTTTCAAGGAGAGTTTTTGGGTCCATAAGGTAGATGCCAAGAATTGTAGTTGTTAGGTTGTATGGAAGCTCAGTTGCTAGTTTTTGAGACATTTCTGTACTTTTTTTCCAGAAAAGTTTGGACTAGTCGATATTCCCACCAGCAGTGGATGAAGGTCCCTTTTTCCCCATATTCATAGCAACATTATTTGTTTTTGTTTTATTTGGTATGTTCCATTTTCATTGGTGTGAGATGCTATCTCATTGTTTTTACTTGCATTTCCCAGATACGTGATGCAGAGCATTTTTTCATATACTTTTTACCATGTGAATGTCTTCTTGGAGGAAGTTTCTGTTCATTTTTTTTCCCCTCATCTTTTACTTTTTTTATTGTTTCTGCCAATACTTATATATTTTTTGGATATTAACCCTTTGTTAGCTAAGAGTTGGACAAGTATTTTCTCCCAGTTGGTATGTGTGACGGGACTTTTTTTTTTTTTTTTTTGTAATTGTCAGTTTTCTTTGGCATCTGGTTCTTTCCTGAAGCAACCAGATGCCATTGGGCTACACTGGCACGTGATAGGGTCAAATGGAAATATTTCTGGTGCCCGCTCGAGCAAATCGGTGAATAACGGGATGTCAAGTGATCAAGTGAAGTTTCTTTTGCAGTACAAGCTTCTTGGCTTGTAGTTCCATTTGTTTATTTTTGCTTCCTGTATGGCCAGTGACAGATTGAGTCATTGAAGATACTTCTAGCAACAGTGTTAATGAAATGTTCTACCTCTGTTTTCCTTGGTATAATTTATGGATTCAGGTCTTATATCAGAGTGTATAATCCATTTTGATTTGACTTTAGTGAATGGTGTTATTTTTTCTATGTCTCAAAAAAGTCATTGTATTTTCATAGGGATTGCATTGAATCTGTATAATGCTTTGGGCAAGTTCATCATTTTGACTATCCAATAGGAAAGTCTTTTAAAGTCTTTGTTAAGCTGATTCCCAGTTACTTGATTTTTCTGAGGCAAAATTGTGAATGGGATTAAAAAAAAAATTCTGGCCATGAATTTCTGCCTGCCACTTTACAAGTCTGTTGTTTCTAGAGGCTTTTTTTTTTTTTTTTTTTGTAGTCTTTGGGTTATCATTTTTCTCTGTTCTTTGGGGAAGGCTTGGTGGGTTTGGGCCACCCTAAGGCTGTACTCAGCGCTTAACTCCTGGCTCTCTGCTCAGGGATCACTCCTGGTGGGGGACTCAGGGACCATATGGGGTGCCTGGGACCATATGGAACCAGGTCAGCCATGTAAAGGTAATTGCCCTTACCTGCTGTACTCTCTCTCCTCAGATTTTCTAAGTATAGGATCATGGCATCTGTGAATTGTGAGATCTTGTCTTTCCTAGTTTGGTCCCTGTAACATCTTTCTTGCCTAATTGCTATGACATAGCAGTGGTGAAAGAGGACAGCCTTGTCTTGCACCTGATCTTAGGCGAAAGACTTTCAGTTTCTCATGTGTCAGCTCTGCAGAAAGTACCTTCAGCTGTCTCTTTATTGAGAGTTCTTATCATGAAGGAGTATTGGATCTTGTCAAATGTTTTCTTTACATCTGATGATAGAATCATACAACTTTCATTATTTCTTGTGTTGCTATAGTGGTATTATGTTGATTTGCTCATAGCATGGGTGTATCATAGCATCCTCGCATCTCCAGGATGCTTCTAGAAGTAGTGTGTCACTTTCAGTACCTTAAAGACCCCATTTTAAAGATTGTATTTTTTTTCTTATTGTGTCACTTTTTTTCCAGTGCGTTTTTATATTTAGCATATTTTAAGTTCTGTTATCCATTTTTCTCATCCCAAGTAATTTTTTTAATCAAGTGTAGCCAATGAGGAAATTAGCTACACTTCCCCCTCATTTATTTTTGCCATATTTTGTTTGTTTTGGGGCCATACCCAATGGTGCTCTCTGCACTCAGGAATCAGCCCTGGCGGTGCTCACAGGACCACAAGGGGTGCCAGGTCGGCTGTGTGCAAGGCAAATGCTCTGCTCTTGTACCGTCTCTGCCCCTACTATGATTCTTTTTTTTTTCAAATAACAGTAAATCCTTTATTAATTTTTGTTTTGGGCCTTACCTGACAGTGCTCCAGGCTTTACCCCTAGCTTTGTGCACAGGGATCACTCAGGATGGATCTTGGGGAACCATATGGGGGTGTGGTAATCTAATCAAACTCAGATTAGTTTGTGCAAGGCAAGCTCCTTAGTGCCATCCTATCTTTCTAGCCTTGGAAAAGACATTTCACTTGAAGTCTAATCATTTTGCTTTGTTTTGGGGCCATGCCAGCAGTGCTTAGGGCTTGTTCCTGGCTCTGAACTCAAGTGGGCTCAGGAAATTATATGAAGCTCCAGGGATCGAACCTGTGTTGGTCATGTACAGGCTTGTGCCTTATTCACTGTACTATCTTTCCAGCCCCTGAAGTATAATTTTTAAGAGTTTTTTGACTTAATCCTGGTTGTAACTGGTTGATCTTTTAAATGCAAATTATATTATTCTTATAGACCAGTCCCTTTATTTTCTACACTGCCTCTGGGATGTATGCTTATAATTACTAAATATGTAACAGATAGTTGGAAGAATATGTATATTTTGTGGGAGCTCATTGAAGATAGGTTTTATCTATTATTCTTTTTTTTTTTTTTCTTTTTGGGTCACACCCGGCAATGCTCAGGGGTTTCTCCTGGCTCTGCACTCAGGAATTACTCCTGGCGGTGTTCGGGGACCATATAGGATACCGGGGATTGAACCCAGGCCAGCATAGGCAAGGCAAAAGCCCTACCCACTGGACTATCGCTCCGGCCCGGTTTTGTCTATTATTCTACTCTGAACCCTTAGATCATAACACGTCTGATCAGGGAATTCTTAATGAATGTAAACTGTATATACAGCAGTGGCTGCATTGAATCATTTCCAATGTCCCTTTAAACTGTTGATAACAATTTTTGAAGTAGTTGCTTTAAATCATACATCATAATTGGATTGAAGTACTTTTCTGGATTAAGCAAAGTACATGTCTTAGGAGTTTTTAAGTGCTGCACTTGAACCTTACATGTATCAACAGCTTACATAGTGGTTTAATTTAGTATTATCTAGCTGCGACAAATGATAGTTTTCCTTGTTCCTGTAATTTTATATTCAAAGATGTAAAATGGACAGTGAGTTATTATTCATTTTAGAATCACCTTGGCAAATTTTTTAAATATTTTTATGTCTCAGTATAGCACGAAAGTGGCATTTGTTGCAAAATGAATTTTCTCTTGGTTTAGGTTCAGAGCACTGGTGAAGGAGAAGCGCAGAGATATTTTGATCACGCCCTGACTTTGAGAAACACAATACTGTTTCTTCGTCATAATAAAGATCTAGTTGCACAAACTGCACAGCCAGACCAACCTAATTATGGTATGATAAATACACTTGATTTGAAAATACTACGCTGTGGAGTGTCTGTCTGAGAAATTAGCTAATGCTCACTTACTGAATCATTACTTATTTATGCATTGTTGTACAGGGAGCAGATTGAATGTATCGCTAAAGGCTTGTTTTGTAAATTTCTTTGCTTGCCTTTGGCATCTTTATTTTGCTTTTCACTTCCCTATGTACCACTAAGTTCAGGCGCACTCAGCATTATACCTTAGTAGAATTACAAGTGATGTGTGGTGGACTCTGACAACAAAACATCACTAAACGCCACAGAGTCTAAAGCACTTTCTTAGGAATGTTGTTGACGGTCACCATTTGGGGGCTACCAAGTTGTTCATTTGATCCAAGAGAAAGACAGAGTCTGCGAGATGTCTTTGGATGTGAACTATCTTAGAAGTTCTGGGACTTTTTTAGTGACTTCTTGAAATAATGGATTAGAGTATTTGAGACCTTCTGTTACAGCTGTCTTTCTTGTCTGTTATGGCATTAGAAAGCGTTAGAAAAGAAAGAAACTGAACCTTCTCCTGGCTGAATCTCCTGCTCACTTAGTCCTTAAATTCTGTTTGATGTATGAATCCATGTGTTTTGGAAATTTTTTCTCTGCCCCTTATGTTATTTTCTCTTGAACACAAAGCTTGTAATTTATATCTGTAAATATCTGTTAGTGGTCTGGATTAACCTTGGGTTTTCCTGGTGAATAGTCTATGCACCATCAAGTAAACCTGTTCTGTATGGCTGTAGTTAAATATAATTCTAACTTTTAAGCTAGGTTAGTAGTTAACTGATTCTAGCACCAGTTGACGATTTAATTGCTTAGAATAATGTGACTCCAAGGTTAAATTGTGACTTTATTCCTTCATATAAGCCCAAAGCTGCATTATTTATGACATTTTATTATTCCAGTCAAGTTTCATTTTTATGAAGTTGTTTTATTTCACCCACATATTATATTTATTAATCAGGGTTTTGCAGTGGAATCACAGTCTAGAAGATCATTTGAGGGTTATTTCTCAGTTTACACATACATAGTACTACCCTAAAGGTCATTTATTCCATACAGAGACCAACTTTTGGCCGTGGGGCTTAATACTCTCCCTCCTTATTGAGGGAGGTTGCCTTTGTACGTACTGGATCTGATAGCTAAGTATTACTTTTATACAGCTAAAAACCTGTGGTGTTGGTTTAGCTTTAAGCATCTTTTTGACTAGAAGTAATCTTTTTCTGTCATGATAATTTGGAGTTTACCTTTTAATTGGTGTCCATAGTAAAGCAAATAGTTTTGTTACATTGTCATAGCAGAAAACCACTGGTTGTGCTCATAGCTCAAGTCTTTCATCAGCTGTATAAAATAGCCCATCTTTTTTTTTCTTCTTGAGTCACACCGGTAGTACTCTGGGGTTACTCCTGGCTCTGCACTCAGCAGTTACTCCTGGCAGTGCTTGGGGAACCTTATGTGATGCCAGGGATCCAACCCAGTTGGCCAAGTGCAAGGCAAGCACCCTAACTGCTGTCCCATTTCTCCAACCTCTTGATCTTTTTCTTGATCCATTCTTGAGGGAAGAAGGCTAAGTTAATCAGAATTTAGGAGTTTTCTCAACCTTATATATCGCTTTTAAGAGCAATAAGATCGATCATTTAAGATAGTGAGATTGATAGTCCCAGAAGGTTTAATGCCGGCACCTAGAAACTATGTTGAAGACCGAGAAGTTATGCTTTGTGGCTGACCAGTCTATGCCTGTATGCTGAGTTCAGAACTTGGCTGTGAAGTTCTTCATAGAGTCTGAAGTTGGGGGAGGGGAGGAGAGAGGTCTCCCAAGGGCACCAAGATTTTTGTTACATGCCACTATCATCAGGTGGGGATGGTGGGAAGATGGGCGTGGTAAATCAGATCCCCCTTTGAAAAAGGAAATTGAAAGGTATCCAAAGGCATACCAATAAATAAATAAATTATTTATTTATAATTTTCTGAGTGATCCAGGAAATTTGATACTGGCCGTGGAGCTATTCTACTTTATACATTTTTTTAAAGTGTCAAGTCATATTTTGTCTCAGACTTTTAGTTTACCTGTTGTCAGTCTTTCATTCTGTATGGTTGATTATGTTTCAGGTTTTCCTCTGGATCTTTTACGGTGTGAAAGCCTTTTTGGGTTTGGACCCTGCAACATGTAGTCGAGTTCTGAACAAGAACTACACCCTGCTAGTTTCCATGGCTCCTCTTACCAATGAAATCCGGCCCATCAGCAGCTGCACCCTCAGGTAAAGCCCTGTTGAATACTTGCTCATGTGGTCACTTCATTCTTCTCTACAGTGACTGAAGCAAAGATTTAAATGTTGGATGACAGGCTTAGCTAGCTTGGGAGCTTTGCTCACAGCTTAATCTATTTACATGGTCTTAAGCCAAGGTTCATTCTAATGAGATCTCTCTTCTATGTAAACACTGCTAGAGGGTGTGGCAGTTACAGAAGTCACCTTGACTCTGAATAATTTCTGATTTATACATCTACTAAGAGTTCTATGTTACTTAGATTGGGCATAGCTCCTCCTTATATCCACTGCACCCAGCATGGGACAGTTAGAATTTACCAGGAGGTGCCACCCTGGCTATGTTGAGACTATAGGAAGATTATAAGAAGGATCATACTAGTTTGCTTTCAAGTAGGCGAGTAGCTTCTCTTTATATCCACTGCACCCAGCATGGGACAGTTAGAATTTACCAGGAGACTGCCACCCTGGCTACGTTGAGATTATAGGAAGGATCATACTAGTTTGCTTTCAAGCAGGCGAGTGTGACCCATTCAATATACAGAGAACAAGATACTCAGAATCACCCTGGTGCAGATAATAAATAAGGACCTTGTAGGTACAATCTAGATTACATGAAGCCCATGAAATTAAGATGTATTGCTTTATACCAGCCCCCTCTCTCTTTCCAGTGTTTTACATAAGAGAGAATCTCAGAGGAAGAGATTAGTCCTTGGCATAACCCTTAGTTTATACCTATAATAGGATGTGGCACCGCCTTCTACACTCTTCTACTATCTAGAAGCTGTTTAGGGTTCTTTGTTGACAGGACCCTCCATGTCAACAGTTAGGATTACTTTGGTGTATATAAGGGGACCGATTTGAGGCACTCTCCCCTCCACCCCCTTTTGGGAGGGCTCCTTTCTGGTAGGATTCTCTTTGTTGGGAGACTTGGGCTCTTATGTATGGTCTGAGTTCTGACCAGAGCTAGAGTTCTTTCATTATATTGGATTGCTGTGGTAGAGCTTTTGTACTATTAAAAGCCTTTTTGGAACTGCGTCAGACTCGTGAGTTTTCATCCATCCCCCTTGGAAGTAGAAGAGAACTTCTGTCCTGATACTGTTGGGGACCCAGCGGCTCCCTGCCAGTTTAACAGTTTCATTGTTCTCAACTTGGAAGTACCTGCTAGTAAAGACACTGACTCAGAAACGTCTTTTCTCTTTTTATGCTGTTGTAAGAGGCTGTAATAAATTTGTGAGATGTAATTGATGCATTTTAATGTATGTATCATTTAGTGGCTATGGCTCGTTAGGTAAACTTTTTCTTCATCCATGCAGCCTTTTGAAGAGAATGTTTTTGGCTGCTCTAGCCTTGATTGCCGTGAGGGATAAGGGTAACAGGAAACTGGGTTGTTTGGGGATTGGGTTATGATCCTCAGTCAGCTAAAAAGAAAAGATTGTGCTTGAAAGCTAGAAAGTGATCTTTAACTTTTACTTTTGAAAAGTGCTGGTTTTGAAAGCATGCAAACAAAGCATGGGCTCAAAGGATAGGATATATATCTCATCTGCAAGGCCCTGTGTTCAGTCTCCAGTCCTGTGTGGCCCCTAAGCCAGCCCCCTCCTCCTTGTTGTCAGCCTAGGCCAGGTGTGACCTTGGTAGTCCCTAAGCACCACTGGACTCCAGCCCAGAACTCTCAGTCTGCATAGCCTCACTGGGGAGGCACCTAACCCTCACCCTTACCTCATATTTACTTGGTGTTGGCGCAGGAATGTCCTGTCGGGTCGGAGGCGCAGAGATGAGACTCCAGGAACACGATGTATATTCATTAATATTTTTAATGATCACCAGCCGGAGGGGGGCAGCAGCTCTCATTTTGGCAGCTGACTGACTTGAGCTGACTGACTAGAGCTCACTGACTTGAGCTGACTGACTTGAGCTGACTGTCCACCTCCACAAAGACCCCAACTCTCTTATCCCATCCTCTCAAAGGGCAATGCAGCTTTACATTATAAAGACATTTCACATTCTTTGCATAGGACTTAGGAATAGTAGGTAGGAGACAACCAGGAACCAAAAACCTGCAGGGGGTGCTATGTAGGTAAGGTAAGATGAACAAAAGAATGCATTACAGTTGCTAATTCAGCCTTCTGGACTAGCCCATGATGGCAAGGTCATGTCAGACAGAAGAACAAGAAAAACCTGTTTTCTGCCTAACTTTAAGCATCGTCCATTAGACTCCATCTTGGGCTAGTTATAGCCAACAGGGAAATGTGCAGAGAAATGACCTAGGATAGCCTTGTCTGTGTAACTGCAGCTTGATTAACAGTTTCACTAGGGAATTCTACATACTAACTCTATTGGGAGACAGTCTACCAGAAGACCCCGTGTATCTGTTAACAGGCAGTATTCATCAGAGCTTCCTTCACATTTCCTTAGATCTACCTTCTGTCAACAGGTGTAGTCTTTATATATGTGTATATATATGTGTGTATATATATATTTTTTTTTAAGTTGCATTTGTGTATTTAGTTAGGATAATGTGGCCTGCAGCATTTTTGAAAGTGGGAGAGTTGGGATTTTGTTGCTATTTTCAGTGCAGCCTCCTGCCTGCTTCCTAATCTGCAAGGATTATTGCTGTACAGGAAAAGAGAATTTCTTGTACAAGGTTGATTTTGTTATCTCTGCTCTTTTTTCCGGCTCACTGAGCCTCACCCTCACTTCCTGATTTTATTCTGTGATAAAATTTTTGGGGTGGGAGCATGCAGGAACGGGCCATACCTGGAGGCACTTGGGGCTCGCTCTGGCATTTTGCTCAGGGATTATTCCTTGCAGTGCTTAGGGGACCGTATTTGTGTCAAATATGGGTGCGCTGTGTGCAAGGTAAGCACCTTAGTAACCCTTGTGATATCCCTTTAGCCACATGTTTGGTAATTCTTTATTGTGTGTTTCCTGCACCTAATTCCTATACATTCCTTTTTCTATTCTTTACCACAACCTGTAGGTGTAGTAGGAATCAAAAGAATGGTAGGAATGGGTGATAAGTTGGAAGGCAAGTTGGGCATTCTTGCCTTGACATGCAATGCGAAAAATTGCATGTGATTAATGATAATATTGGTTGATACTTCGGTCCGGGTTCTAGCCCTGGCCTGCCACCCCAGCACCTCACAACAAGCCAGACCACCCTCCCTACTCCATGGGGCCTACCATTTTCCACATCCGGACTTCCCTCTCGTCACAACTCCACCCAGCATACCAGACTATCACAGCCCAGCTCGCGCGGCTTAGCGGCCCTGCGGTTCATCAATAAATGCTTTATTTAGAGGTGACTACAACAGTATGCCACCCGCACGGCAAGCCTGGCAAGCTGCTCGTGTCGTATTTGATATGCCAAATACCAGTAACATTTATATTAGGTCATTCCCGTGACCTAATATAATGGTTTCAGGCTCTTTATGTTCCTGGAGCAAGCGGATGCCTTTGGGTTCTACTAGCATGAGACAGGACATATGGAGATATTACTGGTGCCCGCTCTAGCAAATAGATGATTAACGGGAAGATAGTGATAGTGATAATGATAGTGATACTTGGTATATAGGCTTTATTATGTGTCAAATAGGGTTTTAAAATTTTTGAACAATCGTTGCATCCTTATGAATTAAATGTTTAATTGTCTTTACTGAGGAGCTGATTGAGCCATAGAGTGAGTACTTAGATACCCTTTAAAGACATGATTAGAGGTGATGAAGCCAAGATAAATCTTGACTAACAGTCTCTTTCGGTTCTTTTAATTGCAGTGATAAGGCATGCATTGTAAATTTCTTTAAAAACTTTTTTTTAAATTAAGCTCCATGATTTACCAAGTGTTCATTACACATTGTTTCAGGCAGTGAGTGTTCCCACACCAATTCTACCACCAGTGTGATCTTCCTTTCACCAATGTCCCCATTTTCCTACCCACTTTTCCCAAGCCTACCCCCTTAGCAGACACGAACAATTGATTTCATGTTGCTTGTTACCTCAAAATGGCAAGTGGGATTTCAGAAAATAGATTTTAACAGTTATTATGCTTCTAATGTCATTACTGAAATCACGGCAGATTTACTGGGCTAGTTGTTACCAGTTGCACCTTCTCTGCCATTGTTTTTGCTCGTGGAGCTTGGAGCACTTTTGCATAGTTTAGCCATCTAATTTGCTGTGTTCTTACTGCGCTGCAAGTACTGCGAAATTTGGGGGGTGTTGCGTGGTTGCAGATGTGGCTGCACTCAGCAGCTGGGGAAGCGGGCAGTTTATGATTGAAGATGTCAGGAATAGGGACTGCTGGGCCTGTCCAGAAGGGAGGGGAATCTGCGCACCCCATTTTGAGAAGCCCACATAGTTTCAGCTTGAAGATGGATCAACCTGGGGCAAGTTGGCAGCTTGGTGACATGATCTTAAAATGCGTTTCTTAGGCAACTTTTATTTAGAGCAGTTGTTGTAAGACGATGCTTGGTTGATTGTGAAATTGTTTTTCCTTTAGATAAATATTATAATTTTATCTTACATATTTTGTAATTCTAGCATATTGGACCAGCCATCCCAGAAGTCAGTTCTGTCTGGTTTAAACTGTATATTTACCATATTACTGGGCAAGGACCACCTTCTCTTTTGCTGTCTAAAGGTACAAGACTTGAAAACTGCCAGATATATTCCAGGTATGTTATAGGAGGTATTCGTTATGTTTTAAATTTTAGTTTTGAGGGGGCTCATAATCGCTAAGCAAAAGTACAGTTAAATTTAACGTTCCCTCTTATTTCTAAAAGCCGTTTCTTTTCCGTAGGGTTATGACCGCTTACTAATCACATCTTGGGGCCATGATCCTGGGGTAGTTCCCACATCAAATGTACTCACGATGTTGAATGATGCTTTAACACATTCTGCAGTTTTGATCCAGGTATAGTAACTGTTTGAAACAATCAGTTTCTGGAATTTTATACTTAAAATTCCATGGCCTGTCTGGTTTTCTGCCTAGTTGCAGTCACATATCAATACTTTGTAACTCATGAAGTTGAACATAAAGGATCTGAGCAGGGTTTTTAGTCCTGGCTATTGGCAGTGGCCATTGGGAGACACTGTGGACATTCAGGTCAGGTCCTGGGTTTGACATAATTAAAAGAGAAAAAAAAACACTGTAAAACATAATTCCTGTGCCATACCATTCACCAGTTGAAGTGATACAGTTCAGTAGTTGTTTTTAGTATATTAAGTATCTACAGCATGAGACGTCAGCTGTAGAAACCCCATAACTTTAGGGCTTAGTTCTCTATTCCTCATCTGTCTCTTCTGCATTCCCAAAGAACTATAATACTGTGTCTTTGTAATACCTATTTGGGCATTTTATGTACATGAAATCAAACTATATATAGTGTTTTGTGACTGGCTTCTTTTTCACTTTGTAGAGTATGTCCAGTATTTTGTACAGTGTATCACTACTATATTCTTGTTAATGATCAAATCATCTTCCCCGTATAAAGCATACTCTGTCCATTCATCAATTGATTGATTTAGGGGTTTCTCCTGCCTTCTGACCACCATGAATAATGGGAATCACCTTGTGGTGCATATTTTTATTTCTCTTGGGTCTATGACAAGGACCTGACAGATAAGATTATCATGTTGTTGAACAATTAGAAAATTGTTGACATTTTAAAGGTGAATAATGTAGAATATGTCATCACATGATATAATTTTATTGTTTGAAAATCTGTTTCTGGGAATGCAGAGTTTTCGTATCCTTTTCACCGATTGTGTTTCATCTCGTTTAGGGACATGGCTTGCATGGGATAGGAGAAACTGTCCACATACCGTTTCCATTTGATGAAACAGAGCTACAAGGAGGTACCTTACTTTTGAATTGTAATCAGTTGACTTATGAATCAGTCATCTTTGTGAACAATTTGGGGGAAAGCAGTAGGAAATGAAGTCTTAGGGGCTGGAGTGATGGTAAAACAGGTGGGCATATGTCCAACTGGGATTGATCCCTGGCGTCCTGTATGGTCCCTGAAGCCCAACAGGACTGATCCCTGAGCACAGCCAGGAGTAAGCCCTGGTCATTGTAGGGTGTGGCCCCCAAACCAAAATAATGTTTTTAAAAAGAAGTCTTAAATTTCCAGTTCTAGTCTAGGAACCACCATCCTGTTTTCAAAGAGAGTTGCTATAGGTACATTTCCCCACCTTGCCTTTTTTCTACCACAAGCCAGTTGAGGCCTTTTTTGGAGGAATATTTTCCTAGAAAAAACTGAGGACCTTTGAAGGAATATGAGTCTGCCTCAGAGATAAAGAGAATACGTAAAAACCTGTCTAGGTGAACAAGAAAATTTTCCTTTGTTTATTAGCCTATTAGTTTCCTTGTAGAATTATATTTTAAGATCAGGGAATAGGAGGAGTCACAGGAAAGATTCTATGCTTGAAAGGTCACTTTTTGGGGAGGCAAGGATATAGTGTTCTTCCAGGGCCTTTTAAGAATGGAATTTAGAAGTGGAAGCTTGTGAATATTTGTGCACCACCTCATCATATTCTCACTGATAAATTGAGTTTTTGCTGTTAGGATTTGAATGTTTGAGATTAATTCACCCAATTAGAATCAATGAGGGAAAGCTAGAGATGAATTTGAACTAGAGAATGTTTGATAAAAGATGCTCAGAATTTCTTTTTAAGCAAATTCTTTCTTCCCTTTGTCTAATGTAGAAGACACATTTTCTCTTAATAATTAAAAAGAAAGATAATCTTTTTAATTTATAAGAAAGACTCCTGATGAAAAATAAAGTATTCATGTAGCACAGTGTTTTCTGCTTTTGTAAAGCAGGTTTTTGTTTTTTAAGAATTATTTGTTTTTCTGGTCTTACATGGGTTTTTAGAGAATGAGTGGTTCAAGTCATTTAAGTGACCTATTCTAAAAGAACTTAGGGCTCTTTCAAACTGATTTTAGTCACCACTATAACCCTTTTCTTTGTAGAGGAAAGTTGTATATATCTTTTTCTTTCCATGTAGTTAAACTGCAGAACCACTTTCTTGAAATTACGGCGCTCTCTTTGGTTATTGTGAATACATGTATTAAACATTTGGAGAAGATAGATTTTTTTTTTAAAAGCCCCTATTTAAAAATCAGCATTTCTTTGCAGCTGTACTTTCCTATTTTATCATTTGATACTTGATAAATTCTATATACAGAACAATTATTGGCATAAAGTTACAGAACCTTTAGTTCTTAAGGGTTGATTAATGTTTCTCTTTAGCATTGGTAGATTACTTTGTGAGTTATTTCAGAAAAGAGGAATTTTTTGGAGTTAAGTATAGAGCACCTTTCTGTTTCATATATTTATGAGAACTTGGCTTAATTTTTAAATATTGAGATGATTTCAACTACATTGTAGTTTTGGTTTTTAAAGGAAAACTTTAGAAAACAACTTGTCTTTGTTTCAAGAAAAGGTTTAATTTCCTTAAATATTTGGCAGTGTGTATATATTTATTACGTGTCTGGTAGAATATTTTATGAAGTAAACATCTGAGGCAGACTAGAACTACAAAGAGAAGCCCAAAAAATTTGCCACTGACTGGCTCAATTGCTTTTTAGCAGTAATTCATAATATATCAAATGCCCCCTGACAGCTATAAACATGTCCTGTATGGAGAAAAGCTTATGACTTTATCAAAACCATTACTATTTATACGTTGCAATAATCGATACAATTAGTGCCGGCTAGGAGAGCAGGCATGGGGATGGGGAGAGGGTAGGAAAAGGAAGGTCTTTGGCGCTGGGTGGTGGCGGGCACACTGGTGATGGCCCTGGTGTTGAATGATGAATGCTTGCAACAACTACTGTGAAAATCATGGTGTTCAAATAAAGGGAAATTTAAAAGAAATGTCCTGTTTTTTACTTTCATGGATGTTACGTCATTGGACTCAAACTTAATAGATAAGAATAAATGTAGTTAACATAAATATATAGGTACATATTATGATACCAATATCCAAGGTCAAGTGAAACATACATCAGGAGGTCCTGTCAAAGGTGGAAATTATCACAAACGTGTGGGAGTCAGAGGCTAGGTAAGACAGAAAATGGAACAGTGTGCTAACAATTGTGAGGGTACTAATGCCAACCTAGAACTGAGCATTAAATAGAGGCAAAAGGATACACATGACAACCCTTTAATGTATGTTTTGTAATCCATAGTCTGGAGAGGAAGGAAAAGAGAAAGATAGAGAAATGGAAAGAAATAAAGAACCTGCCATGGAGGAGGGCTGGGGGAGGGGGAGGGAACCGGGACGTTGGTGGTGGGAGATGGGCACTGGTGGCGGGATGGGTGCTGCTACACTGTATGACCAAAACCCAAATATGAACTTTTTAATTGTATATCTTTGTAATTGTAAAAATAAAAAAAATTAAAAAAAAAATAAAAGTAAAAAGATTACATCACAAAAAAAAAAATAAAATGAAAAAAAAAGAATAAATGTAGTATTCAGAATGATTTGATCACATGAAAGTATATTTAAGTGTTGTTACTGTGTTATAAAAACTCTTAAAACATGATGTCATCTCTTCATTTTTAGAGTTTACTCGTGTCAATATGGGTGTCCATAAGGCATTGCAAATATTAAGGAGCAAAGTGGACTTGCAGCACTTCTGTGGATACGTGACTATGTTGAATGCTTCTAGCCAGCTTGTGAGCAGAAAACTCAGTGATGCTTCTGATGAGAGAGGTGGGCTAGCAGTTGAACTTTAAATAAGAGTAAATACAATCTTCGTGTTTGAAAAGCAGGGAGACTGGGGATTCTGAGTTAATAAGTGATTTTCTTCTGTGAGGTAGGAAATATTTGTGATGTTCTTTAGACTAGTACCTGTTCAGGAAAAATCACTAAGGAAACATTTCTTTTTGGAGTCCGTGTCATTGATTTCCCGTCTCTTGGTCTGAAATTCTGAGGGAATGTGATCATTGCTAGCCCTTTAGTGGATTACACTGGCTTTCTTTGAATAGGGTATCTTGTGACTTTCCCATTTCCTATGACCCTATGACCCTATGACCAGAGCAGTTGTGTTATTTTCAACAAAAACCACCAGATAAGGCAGTGGTATTTTTCAGAGAAGTTGCTTTTAGGTTTGGCAGTCTTTCTAAGTGGGTTTACCCTAGCTGACAGGTTTTTGTTTTAGTTCTCTACAACACAAATACTGTGATACCCAATACACAAATACCTAATATACTGTGATACAACACAGATACCCAAATACCTGCTTAGGTGCCAGAGGTATTCAGATTGGTAAAGACTGATTTTTTTTTCTAAAGAATGAAACCATAGCAGGGGAAAGAGGTAAGCAAATCAACCTCTGGTGTTCAGTGTGAAATGACTGCCACGGACAGGCCAGAGAGATAGTGTAGCAGGGAGGGCGGCTTTGGCCTTGCCGGGTTCTGTCCCCAGCATCCCACATGGTTTCCTGAGCACTGCTAGGATAATTTCTGAGTGCAGAGCCAGGAATAACCCCAGCATCATTGCTAGGTAGGGCCTCAAAACAAACAAGACTTCCAGGTGGGTGTGCTGTGACTTAGAATGCTGTAAGAAGTCAGAGGAGGCATTTCTCAGCCCCGTTAAATGGTCAGAGAAGGCTTCTTGGCATACATTTGTAAGTCAGTTTTGGAAAAATGACAAAAAGTTGATGGATTTTGAGGAAATAACAGCAGAATGAATTGGCTGAATGAAAGGATTAGCTTGGCTGAAAGAAAGGATTTGTCTTACAGTAGATGAGAATAAAGGAGGAGCGTTAGAGAATTTTTGGGGAGGAAGAACATAATCAAATGACATATTTCCACAGGAAAGGAAGTTACTTTATGATGTAAGTGAAAGTTTAATGTCGTGTTCTGCCCTTGAAATCTTGTTTCTTTATGCCTAGGTTTCACAACCTCAGCGCTATTTAGATTTTTTTAGTTAAGTTTTGGGAGCAAAGCATCCTGTGTATTACAGGATGAGTAGCAAGCTCAGATAGCAGCAGGGCCTCCTTTCATGTTCGGGCTGCTTTATTGATACCTACGCCAACTGCCAGAGTGCTAATGCAGAGTCTGCCCTTTCATTAAAAGGGGAACCTGATCTGGCTTCTGGCTCAGACGTAAATGGGAGTACAGAGTCATTTGAAATGGTCATTGAGGAAGTAACTGTAGATTCAACCACAAAGCAAAGTTCAGGTAAGAGTTTTAAAATTATGCAGACTTTGATTTCCAGGTTTTTTCTTTGTCATTAATCTTTTATTAGTAATGAAATTTAAATTATTTTCTGTAATTATTTGTATGTAAGAAAAATAATTAAGTTCTAAAATTCTGAACCAAGAATAATAACTTCCGTTTCGTTTTTCCTGTCTTAAATTATTTTTAGTTTTTCATCTATTTTGAATAAAATGTTTGCAGCATCTGATGGAAGCTGTGTGCTGTGTTACCAGAAACCTTCCCAGTGTTAGAGATTTCCTGACCCCGCCCCTGGCCCCAGCTCTACTTTGGCTGTTAGTAGCTAACACTTGGGTGGGATCAGTAGTTCAGTCAGTAGCTCACAGTAGAGGTGAATGTCTGTATGGCTAATGAGTTCATGTGTCCTTTTGTAGCTGCCACAGCTGAAGCAGATTGGGTTCCTCTGGAGCTGTGCTTTGGAATTCCACTCTTTAGCTCTGACTTAAACCGAAAAGTATGTAGAAAAATTGCTACACATGGCCTTTGCAGAAAAGAGAGGTGAGGGTTTGTATTCATCATCACCATTTCAGCTGCTAGAATTTGAAGCTCTCAGTAGTCGATACACTTAATTTTCTTTTCCACACATGACCACAGGAATTGCTGTGTATCTATGTTGTCTAAACTTCAGCAATTCAGATATGAGGCATATGCTGGCATTTTCAGCGTGGATTTCAACTACATCAGCATGTTCGTTAGCATGTTTTAGTTATATTACGGTTTACTGAGAATGTGGTGAAATGACATGCTTATAGGCGATTAGGAACTTTGCTCTTTTAAGGAAATATGTCCAGAAAATTTCTCTTGTCTTTTTTTCATTCTGAACATACAGACTCAAGTTATGTTAACAGTGATTTTTTTATGATGATGTGGATGAGTGTCTGAATTTTCTTCCCTTCGTATGGTTTTTAAATGGAACATGAATTAGCTCTCAGATGGCATGCAGGTGGCCCTCCCATGCCCTCTCTGTCCTTGTGGATGGTTAGCAAGAGGGAATGCCTTCGAGTGTCAGGTCAGGTACATGGAGAGGTGATAACTACATTACATTATAAAACTGACTTCTTGCAATTTCTATCCAAAATTAAAATTACTCAGTCTACAAAAATTTCAACTGTTCTTTGAAAATTAAAAAAGTCATAAATCAGAAGTAGAAATACACAGATTTAAATATAGCTGCTAAAGTGTCACAAACTTAGATATTTGACAAATACTAATTTAGGTGAGTTGATGTTTGTTAAGTCTGTTAGCCTTTTTTATGATGGCTTCTGAAATTAACTTGTGTGTTTGAAGTTTGTGTCAAATTTACCATTCTTTAAAGTTCTTTTATTTGTGGTTTAAAAAGTTTTCTTATACCATTCTATTTATTAATAAGTTTAAAACTTATTGGCAAGAATTTTTTATATTGGTTACATACAATGTTTTAATTGAAAACAATTTTTAAAAATTATTGTTCCATGTTAAAACAGCAGGAATTTCATTAACAAGCATTGAATTTAGTTTTCTCAAAAGTTCATGTGATTAGTAAGTATACATGCAAATGTATACATACTTTATTTGCTGAAATTCAATTCTCTGAGATGTTTGTTTTTGCTATTTAGTTTCTATTTTAATTCCCTTCTTTTTTTCCCCAGCCTTCAAGACCTTTTACATTCCAGTAGAAAACTCTCTACACGTCCTTAACTTTGTTCACTCATTCCAGGTAATGAAATCTAATAAATATAAATGACTTTTATTTAGCGCTAGATAGAGTGCAAAATGTTATCTCTGTGACCCACCTACAAGATGTGAAATAAGCACTTACTGCTACTGCTACTGCTACTGCTGCTATTACTACTACTACTACTACTACTACTACTACTACTACTACTACTGATTTTTTTAACACACCCTGTTGTTCTCAGCTTACTCCTGGTTCTGTGCTCGGGATCACTACTGATAGGGCTTGGGGATGGGGGCTGTATATGGTATTGGAGATTGAGCCTGGGTTGACCACATGCAATGCAAATGCCCTACCCTCTGTTCCTATTGTTTCGCACCCTTAAGCACCAATTTTAATTGAGAAATGAAGATGCTTAGATTCGGGAAGTAATAGATTTATATCTGATTTTATTTGCCTGGTGTTCAGGGTCTACAGCCGTGTTAAAAAGTGGTCAAGGGCCGGAGCAATAGCCCAGTGGGTAGGGCATTTGCCTTGCATGCGGCGATCCCCCGCCATTCCATATTGTCCCCCGCACCGCCTGGAGTAAATCCTGACTGCAGAGTCAGGAGTAACTCCTGAGCATTGCTGGGTGTGACCCAAAAGAGAAAAAAAAAAGTGGTAAATACTTTCTAGGGTCCGCTGGAGTGCTGGGTGAGTGGGATTCTGTGGTAGGTGCTGCAGCGTAATTGGAGGAGGGGCGAGGTGAAGGAGTGGTGCTCTGCTCAAAGAAGGTAGATGTCCAGGACGCACTGAATGAAAAGGGGTGATAGGCCAGAGAAGTTTGGGAGCCTCTAGCGAACTCTGTTCTGTGCCAGTGTTTCAGCAGAAAGGTATTAAGCATCTTTTACAGGCCACACCCTGTAAGGTTGGTTTGTGGTTGTGGTCCCCCTTGTGAATAACTGCGGTGTTTTTGTGGCTGAGATGAGTTGTTTGTTACGCTAAAAGGCATTGGTCTAGACCAGTGTTCCCCCAAAGTGGGTGTAATGTAATAGCCCCTTTGGGGGTTACTGAAATTATTTGGGGGATGCATGGGAGCCTCAGGTGCAGTTGGTTATGCTTTCTGTTCATTCACTGGAAGAAGGCAGATGGGATTTGGAGTAATTTCTTTTCTGACCAGCAGGGTGGTGGGAACTTTAGACTTTTGTTTTTCCCATTAGGAGTAAAAAGAACTTACCTTAGATATGATTTGTAGATACACTTTGACAGAATTTTCTCTAATATCTGATTCAACAGTATAAAGTCAGTAATTTGGAACTTTTGCTTCTTGCATGTTATTCTGTAACATGAATCTGCCAGGGCCTTTTTCTGTGCCAGACTATTGGAGCATCTAGTGTTGCATGAGATCGTAGTCAAGGCAAAGTTTAAATCTGAAACACTTGGACTGAGCCAGACTCCTTCAAGTATGAGGAGATGAACCCAGTGGTAGAATTGATTTTAGAGAATGTTATGCAAGCTGGAACCTAAAAGGTGGGAAGAGAATTCGTGACAGACCTTAGGATATGCAAAGTCCTTGTGCCAGGACCTGCCCTGTTGGGGAAACACATTGTGGCATCATCTGTCTTGTGAAAGGGGCCTGGCTGTGGGGGGGGGGGGATGGTAGAACCTTCTGGAGGACAGTAGAGAATTTTCACCTTCTGTTGAATACAAAGGAAAGTGTTTAAGACATTGATTTGGGGTGGGGCTTTGGGTCACACCCAGGATGGCTTAGGGGCTACTGCTGGCTCTGTGCTCAGGAGCCACCGGACCCAAATCCCCCTCTCCACTGAAAAAAAAAAGTTTTAATCAGTTCCTCTTTGAACACAGGCCACCTGTATGAAAAGCAAGCACCTTCATCCCTTGTACTAGACCTAAATAGTACTCCTTATACTGTGTCTAAAACTTTAATCTTTGAGCAAGAGCAAAAGCACAGCAGGTAGGGCGTTTGCTTTGCACGTGGCCTACCTGGGTTCAATCCCCAGCATCCCATATGGTCCCTGAGCACTTGAGAAATAATTCCTGAGGGCAGAGCCAGAAGTAACCCCTAAGCATTGCTGGGAGTGACCCAGAAAACAAAAAATAAAATAAAAATTTAAGCTTTAAGACAGGGGGATGGCATTGTTTTTAAGGGACTATCTTTAAAAGTTCATTAAGGGAGAGATTAAAAGCGACAAACAATGACACAATCAGTTTCAAGACTATTGTAACAACCCCAGTGGCATTGGTAGCTGAATATTTATTTTCCTTAAAATGCTGGTTGTTATACTCTATTACCAAGAACCAATTATGAACACCTTTGTAATTGTATGTTTCACGGTGGTATAATAAAAATTTTAAAAAAAAAAGAACCTGCCATGGAGGCAGGCTGCGGGAGGGAAGGAACCGTTGACATTTGTGGTGGAAGATGGGCACTGGTGGAGGGATGGGTGCTGGAACACTGTATGACCAATACCCAAATATGAACATCTTTGTAATTTTATATCTCATGGTATAATAAAATATTTATTAAAAAAAGAAAATAAATAAGATAAAATAAAAAAATGCTGGTTGTGGCACAGGCAGACTGGTGCTAAGGTAAGGGTGCCGGTGAGGCTGCCGAGTGCATTCAGATCATGAGAGTCAGCACAGCGTGAGCTGGTGACCCAAACTATAAGAATTTAATTGTAAAAAATGAGTGCCAAGGAGGGTTGGGTGGGGACAGGAAGGGAACCGCGGGTCATTAGGGAGGGACACTGACACTGGTGGTGGGTTTTTTGGTTTATTTTGTCTTGTTTGGGGGGCCATCCCAGGGGTGCTGAGGGTTTAACTCGTGGTGGTCAGGGAACCCTTTTGGGTGCTGAGGATTGAATGTGGTTTGGCCACTTGTAAGGCAAGTGCCCCACTTGCTGTATTCTCACGCTAACCCTGGTGATGGTTTATAGTTGTAATGTTGAATGCCTGAAACTCTTTTAATACTTTTGTAAATTGCAGTGAATTAAAAAACGCAAAAGTTTACAACTGGGACTAGAGAGAACTCATGTTCCCCAGCACCACCTGGTCTCCTGAGCACCAAGCCACACAAAAAGATTATAATACAATTCTCACATATCACTAAAAAGGGCTTGTAACACATAAATTCTGTTAATGCCAGCAGGAAGACAAATTATAGAAATACCCAAGTTGGGGCTGGAGCGAAAGCCCAATGGGTAGGGCATTTGCCTTGCACGCAGCTGACCCAGGTTTGATCCCCGCATCCCATATGGTCCCCTGAGCACTGCCAGGAGTAATTCCTGAGTGAAGAGCCAGGAGTAACCCCTGAGAGTCGCTGAGTGTGACCCAGAAAGCAAAAAAAAAAAATATATATATATATATATATATATATATATATACACACACACACACACACACCCAATATACCCAAGTTTTATAAGGATGCAGTAAGTAACATAAAATTTTCATGTACACAATCTTTCACTGTACTCGTATCTGGCTCAGTGAGTGCCTGGACCACTTCAGATACAGGCTTCGACTGTGAGGAAGCTTGTGGTAGAACAGTGGAGTGAACTCCCTCTCGAGTGCACGTTTAGGTAGATTGAAGAGAGGAGGCAGGGAAGGCGGATGTTTTGAGTTGGAGATTGGGGAGAAATCAGTGTTGGGTGTGGGAACCAGAGAACCCTGGGTGTTCTTGCTTTGTAGCTGGTAAGGTGTTCAGGGTCTGCCTCAGAGCTCTGTTAGCTCATAGCCTCTCTTCTCGTGGTGTCAGCTCACTTGCCTCAGTCTGACTCCTGGTGGTCATTTTTGCATTTCTTCAACCCAAAGTCATTGGTCTTGGGGTTTGTGGAGAGGATCTTCGCTTCACCTGCAATGCTTTGGTTTCATACCCTGTGCTCAGCTCATCGCGGCCTACCAGCCATAGTAAGTGGTTTGACCAAAGCATCTTCCTCTTGTTTCTTCATCTTTTAGGAAGGTGCTTCACCATTGGATCTTCACACAGAGGCCAGCTTTGCAAGTCTGCTTTCACAGTCTTCCTCCCTGTGCCGATCTGGGGGGTTCCTCTGCCTGCAAAGAACTTAATATTTAAAGATGGCGTCTTATCAGAATGGAGTGGACGGTCACCTTCCTCACTACTCATCACTAATCTCCATTTGCAATAATTCGGTTTTGCCATTTGTTGCCCACACTTTATGCCTTTTGTTCTTTTTCACATTAGCTTTATCGTAGTGGCCCCTGGGAGGCGCCCTGCTGCTGCAGTGCGGGAACTGTGGGACCGGTGCGAAATGCTGGGGGCAAGTGCTTCTGAACGTGCCTTGTTCCTGCACTTCTGAATGCAACAGAGCTTTTGAGCAGTCTGCACTGTATTTTTTACCTGGAGACAATCTGCATTTCTTTTTTAAAACTAACAATATACTTTATAGGCTTTATGATGACTGTTAAATTTATCAACAGTCAACTCTGAATATTGCAATGGTAATTTTATATGTTAGTTTATCAAACATAAATCTTGTTTAATTTTATATTTTGTTACTTTTTGGGGGATCATGGGGAGAGGTGGGACCTCTTCCTCTGAAAAGGTTCCTTGGTACTTACTGCGAAACTCCTAACGGTGAACATCCAGTATCGAGAGATGATCCAGTGGGGCATTAAAAATTTCCCTGGATGTCTGTAAATTATGTATATCTGCCGAGCATTGTTGGAGGTCTGTAAATCAGCATAGCTATGTATAGTACTTAGCCTTGATTCATAAGGTCTTAACTCAGAATATGATTCTGCATTGACATCTCATGAAAAGCCTGGGAAAGCATTCTATTTTTAAAACAATGTTTATATGTAAACTTCTTTTATCATTCTCTTTGGGCTTTATATTTTCAGAGTCTCTATGGAAAAAAAACGGAATTTATTTTCCACTCGTAACTGCCTGCTGCACATTTACCCAGACTCACTTTTTGTTCAGTAACTTTACCAGTGACTTGTTCAGAGATTGAATTTTGTTTTCAAACCAAGGATTGTGATTTTTTTGGTTATGATTAGATACTAGCAGCATTAAGTCTGTCTTCTGATCAGAACTCTTAATGATAACCTACTTTGAAGACATCATTATACAATATGGGTTTTAAATTCATGTGAATAGTTTTGGAAGAAATGATAAAAACGATTGAGTACTTTCACATGTTTCTTGAGTGATTCTTTTAGTATCTAAAATATTAGAATAATTGGAATTATTTTTTAGACTTTTCAGTTTACCTTCCCTAGGAAGTTTGTGCAGTGTTAGCTTTCTCATAGGATAATGGTTTGTTAGTTTAAAACTGTAACCAAACAATCCAGTCAAACAACATACGTTTAAAACATTAGAATTAAACTAACCTAAGCATTTTTGCTGATAACATTTTCTTTATAGAGCTAATGTTTGTGTATGTAGCATATTTCTGGAAGTATGTATGCTTTCTTTTCCTAAAGCTATTCAAGAAGAACCATGCATTCAGTACCACGGCCTACCTGTAGAATTGAAATGTTTGGAGCAAGTGACTTTACTTTGTGTCACATTCAGTGCTGTGTTGGGTAAATGCAGCGACACGTAGTTTTCTACTTTGCCTTCTGTGAAGTAGACACCAAGTGTTTATTATATATGTTTGTCTATAAAAGGAAAAAATACCAATAGTAAAATAATTTCTTACGACTGTGAATTACCCATTTATTTTTCCAATTATTGATATTGTACATTCCTAGTGCAATTGATTAGGTATGTATGTAGCTTCTACAGTTTTTCAACCAAAAGTTATAACTTTCATCAGGGCTCTTTAATCTCACCTTTATTTGCTTTGGTTGAATTAACTATTTATTCCTCTGTTAACAGTTGAAAACATACTGTAATAACATGCACACTAATGAAGAATTGAATATTTTCAGTTGTTTGCGGTGAACCCCAGTGGTAAATTTAGGGTTTGAAATATGGGAGTGGTTTGCTGCTCTGTTTCTTTTATGAGATAATGAAGACAGAGATAAAGCCCAGTAATGATCATGAATTTTAGGGAAAGTTCCTGAAAAAAATGTAAGTCCTATCTCAAGCTTCTTGTATGAATAAGGAAAGAGTGATTCCTAGCTGAAAGTCTCTTTTAAGGAAAGTCTGTAGGAAAGCTGCTTGTGTGCTCTGCCTGAGACTTTGGCTGTTTCATTCATGTATTAACTTACATGAGGACCCATCTCTTAAATCTTTTAAATTTTTATCCAGCTCACAAAAGGTAAATTTAAAATGTAGTCCTTATTATTTACCAAAGATTTACAAAGACATTTTATCAATTCTTTGTGTGTGTGTGTGTGTGTGTGTGTGCAAATGTTTAAAGCATTTTATTATACTTTTGGCTATCTTCCACTCCCCCTCCCCACCTTGTTCTTTTTAGCTTAAACCGCAGCAGACATTTTTTTGGAAACCAAGAGAAGAAAGAAATATCAAGAGGATATAGAATTTAATATGGTACTGTTTCACCTTGCAGTTGGGCCTGCAACTTTAAGTCATTAAAGAATAATGCTCATCTGATTTCATTTCAAAATATGTAGTCAGATGATTTGGGGCTTTTTTGCAGGGTGGGTATGGTTTCTTTTTATTTGATGTTTTTAGTTTTCTGCCGAGTATTCATGTTTCTCATATATGTTCAGTGTTTCAAAATACAGTTTGTATTGAGAGATTTTAATGTACCAAAACTGTAACTGAGTACAGTGGGTTGTTTTCTGTCTGATGTTAATATTATACAATGATATGTATAAAGTGTTGTCAATTTGATTGTTGACACATATATCATGTTTACAATAAACTGTGTTGTTGATCAAGTTACTGCTGATGTGTTTCATCGCAATAAGTTTCTTTATTCTAAAGTGTAGGCATGTTTTTAGTGAAGTGGCTTTCTAATGTTTTTTAAAAATGACCTTGGTTTTTATTATTTGTGTTTACAGAAATGTGTTCCTTCTGAAATATGACTTAATTGTTTAACACTAGAATACTTGTAGGTAACAATCCTGTGAGATACAAATGGATCAACTCTCTAGTGTTTAACTACTTTTTTTATCATTAGACGTCCACTCTTCATCGAAACTTCCTTTCTAAAGTAATGTAGTTCAGCGTCTATTCTCCGCCCCATTAGAATGCTTACACCTTTTTAATACAGATTCACTAGTTTCTGCATTACAGCTGGGATTTCTCTTGCTCTCCCAGTTGATTTTTTTTTATTATTGTAAAATCCCTCTGTATGAGCTTTGACAGATATAAAATCATGGGTCTGCCATTCGGTGCTATGTAGAGTGGTTATTTAAAAAAATTTTTTTTAATTATACCACCGTGAGATATACAGTTACAAAAGTATTCATATTTGGGTTTCAGTCATACAGTGTTCCAGCACCAGTGCCCATTTCCCTCCACCAGTGCCCATTTCCCTCCACCAATGTCCCATGATTCCCCCTCCCCAGCATGCGTGTATGGCAGGCAATGTTCATTTCTCGCTCTCTCTCTCTCCATCCCTCTCTCCCTTCTCTTAACACACTGTGGCTTGCAATACATACAGTTATAGGTTATCATGTATATCCTTCTCCCTACTTTCAATGCTCATTTCTGTGCTGGTATTATCATTTACAATAATTTTTAGTACACGTTCCTTTCTCTGAATTGCCTAACCTCTGACTCCCACACATTTGCAGTAGGCCAACACCCACTGGCAAGAACTCCTGATCCATGTTTTGTCTGGCCTTGGATATTGGTATCATGCTATTTTTTTATATCCCTCAAATAAATGCAGTCATTCTATATCTGTCCTTTTCCCTCTGGCTAATTTCACTCAGCATGATCCTCTCCATATCCATCCATTTATAGGCAAATTTCATAATTTCATTTTTCCTAACAGCTGCGTAGTATTCTGTTGTGTAGATGTACCACAGTTTCTTTATCCAGTCATCAGTTGTCAGGCATGTAGTTTCATTACTTGTAATTCTTTTCTTTTTGTTTGTTTGATTTGGTTTTGGGTCACACCTGGCAATGTTCAGGGCTTACTCCTGGCTCTGCACTCAAGAATTACTCCTGGCAGTATTCGGGACTAATGGGATGCCGGGATCGAACCCAGTTCGGTCTTGTGCAAGGCAAATGCCCTCCCTGCTGTGCTATCGCCTCCAGCCCACTCATAATTCTTTGTATTCAGCCTTGCACCCACTTCTACTACCTCTTACCTGTTTTCCATTCTGATTGCTTTGCTTTTTCCCTTCTTTCCCAGAATGTCATATAAATGGTGAAATTGTGCAGTTTGTGCCTTTTGAGTAGCCTTTTGAATAGCGTAGCAAAATGTAAAATTCCATAGCTTATTTTCCTTCTGCAGCTGAAAACTTGTGACTGTATCAAAGTTTGTATCTCATTTAACACATATATACAGGTTTATAATATAAACAATCTGTTTGGCTTGAGTAAATATCAAGGAATAGTATTTGTCTTACACATATCTTATCTTTTGGCAGTGAGAAATGACCAAACTTTTTTTCAAAGTAGCTGTTACTTTGATTCTCAGCATCGAATAACAGTTCCCAGTGTACCTCATCGTGGTTGGAATACTCATTTTCCTATGCTTATTTGCTAGCCATACTGTCTTCGGTAAAATGCCTGTGAAGTCTGGTGCCTCTATATTTTAAAGTGGGTGTTACTACGTGAGGACCTGTGCGCCCACATATTCATGGCAGCGTTATTCACAATAGTTAAAACATGAAACCAGGGGCCGGAGAGATAGCACAGCGGGTAGGGTGTTTGCCTTGCATGCGGCCGACCTGGGTTCCTAGCATCCCATATGGTCCTCCGAGCACCTCCAGGAGTAATTCCTGAGCGAAGAGCCAGGAGTAACCCCTGAACATTGCTGGTGCGCCCCACCCCCCCAAAATAAAAAAACATGAAACCAACCTTCATTTGCTCATTCATGAATGTATAAAGACACGGTATGTGTATGAAGTGGAAAGCTGCTGTACCATTGAGAAAAGAATGAAAACATGCCTTTTGGAACAAAAACAGATGAAACTTGGGAAGATTATGCTGAGTGAAATAAGCTAGGAGGGGAAAGACTGGGTGCTTCTGCTCATGGTAGCAGGAGCAAATCAATTGGCAAAAATAATCTGATGCTTGTTGCCACTTATAATAGACGAATATAGCAGCTTATAAATAATGGTAGTCTATACCTATTTCCAGGAATTAAATACTGGCAAGGAAAGATGTCTGCAATGTATTGGGTTTAATATGAAGACAGGACCACAGTTGAATCCATCTGAACAAAACAAAATGGTTATTATGTACTTGTTGAAACTGAGATAAGGAATGAAAAATTCCAAAGAAATTTCTCTGGAATGGGTGTTTGATTTAGCTAGTAGGGTGGGAGATAGTTTGAAATTTTATTCCGTTACGTTGTTTGGATACTTTATAATAATAAATAAGTACTAAAATTCACTTGCCATGTAGCTGGAGGTAGTCATCAGGGCTAGTTGCCAACTCTTAAGTTGCTGTGTACTCATGGTTGGGCTATAGGTGCAGTCTCAGGATGAGTGTGTGTGTGTGTGTGTGTGTGTGTGTGTGTGTGTGTGTGGAGTGAGTGAGAAAGAGAGAGAGTTATAGTAAGTGGAGTGAATTATGTCACTTCTGGGCACAAGATTTCATTGCCAGTGCGATACTTTCTAGAGCTCCCCCCGCCCCTCCTCCCCTGAGGAGACCAGCCACACTTAACATGAAAGCTCCCTCAGCCACAGTCCCCTGTGACAACAATGACCAAACCTCCATCACCCACCATGGCCTGTAATGGACAGTAGGAGTAAACCCACTGAGATGAAGGGAAAAAGGAACATTCACCAATATGTAAAAGATGATTAAACGACTCATCTCAGTGTTATCAACAAATGTTATCAGGGAAATGCAAACAATAGTAAGGGGTTATCTTACACTGCAAACATGGTCACTTGATCACTTGACACCCAGTTATTCATCAATTTGCTTGAGCGGGCGCCAGCAACATTTCCATTTGACCCAATCACGTGCCAGTGTAGCCCAGTGGCATCTGGTTGATTCAGGAATATGAAGAGCCTCAAACCGCTCGTTCAGGGTCTTGAAGAAGTCTGACCATCTTGTAGGTGGGTAGCCATGTGATCTTTTGACGCCCTTGCCTGGCAAAAATGGTATATATTAAAATAACCAGAAAGAACCAATGTTGGGAATGCATTGAAAATGGAACCCTCTTCACTGTTGTTGGGAATGTCCTCTGGTGCAGCTTGGCTGAAAAGCAAAATGGAGATCTCTCATAAAGGTAAGAATAGAACTTCCCTATGATCCAGCGAGTCCATGTTTTGGCGTCTACCCCCAAACATTAATTTGAAAAGATCTGTGTATGCCTATAATCATTTTAGTGCCAGGGTATGAAAACAGAATGTCTTAATGTCCAATGACCTAAATGTCCAATGACTGATGGGTGAATAAAGAAGTTATATGGAATATTAGGCACTCTAAGAGAAGATGAGGACACAGAGTTTGCAGCAAACTGGATGGAACTGGGGGTTGTCATGCTGAGCACAGTAAGCCAGAGGGAGAAGGAGAAATCATGTAGACTATAGGAAGACAAAACAAGGGAACAGATAGCCTGAACATAAAACGAACCCTGGACTTTTGCATTAGCCCGCTCGAGCAAATCGATGAATAACGGGATTCAAGTGATCAAGTGCTGCCGAAGTGAGCACTGAATTTTGCATTACAGAGCTAACTACCTAACCCAGTAGGGACTCGAGGTGACGTAGAGATAGTGTCTGGGGGTGGGGGGATGCTTTGGTAGTGGTGAGGTGCAGTAACTTTGTCTAGCAATGCTCTATACATTGGTACTCAGGTAACCGTCTAACTCAAACTAACAAACTTAAAAAAAATTTTTTTCCCTAATCTTAGAAAGTGACTGCTTGCCCCCTCCAAAAAAATGACTCCTTTTCCATATGCAGTTTTGGGGAGGCAAGCTCTTCTTCATCTACTTCAACCAAAATAACATTTCACAACAGATGGAAAGCTGAAACAGATGCGACTCACTCCCTGCCTTCTGGGAGCCAAATCTGAAAAAAGATTTGCAAAGATGCAAAACCATGCTATTCTTCTCATGAAATTATTTTTGCTTTGAAAAATGGTTCTTTTACAGAAAATATTTACATAACGGATTTATTATTGTAATTTTAACTAATAGCTATTCATTTGTTCTGTGTTCAATTTCAGCAAGTATCAATAAATATAAATAGAACTCACTCAAAAAGCTTCTTGGTGTCCTCTGTCATTTTGAAGGTTATAATTGGATCAAACAGTTTGGAAACTTTTGGCCTAGATTGTAGTACCAAGGGATGTACATACTAAAATATTGCTGTCAGCCATCAGCCACAGCCTATAGAATCACTTTATTTATTATCCTCTTATTTTTCAAAAACTTTTATAGTTACAGTTTTTCTGATTAGGGAATAATTCACATACAATTTGACAGCTTGGAAAATACAGGGGGAGATGAGGGAAAAAAGATCACCCATGGTTTCACTAGTCATAGATTTGGGTGTATTTCTGAGGAGCTCCCCCTCCAACTTATGCTCTGTACAGAGAAACACAAACACACAGACATAACTGAACACTGGAAACAATTTGGAAGCATCCCCTAAATGAAGCCTGGGTGGCCAGAGTGATAGTGCAGAGGGGTAGGGCGTTAGCGTTGCCCGTGGCCAACCTGTTGGATCCCCGCATCCCATATGATCCCCCTGAGCACCACCAGGAGTAATTCCTGCGTGTAGAGCCAGGAGTAACCCCTGAGCATTGCTGGGCGTGACTCTGATTTTTCCCATTTAACATTGCCCAGAATTTTTTTTTCCCATCTGTGAAATACTCTGCTAATCTACTTTATTGGGTTGGGGTGAGGTTGGGTCTCACCTGGTAGTGCTCAAGGGCTGTTCCTGGCTCTGTGCTCAGATTTCTCCTGTTGGGGCTGGGGTTGGTGCCAGGGATTCCAATCAGGATCAGTCACGTACAAGGTAAGTGCCTCAATCTCTACACTGCCTCTTTGAAAATCTACTTTTGATGTCATGAAAAAGTCCATATACCACAACTCTCAATTGTTTTAAAATATCTTGAGGTAGTGGTTTCCTAATGCCAAAGGAATAAAATGAAATTAGTAATTAGTACTAGTTTTTTTTTTTTTAAAGTTAACTGCTTGGTGTCCCATTTTCTCAATCCTAAAATCTCCCCAGGAAACTAAAACCATTTGTGGCCCTGAATAAATGAACGAATCTTAGAGGGCCATTCTTAGTCCAAGCACAATCTAAGTTTGTTTTTTTTTTCTCTTCCTTTGTGAGAATAAACTCCCTCAAATGTCAAACATCAAATGTCAAATTTGCTTTCGAAGTATTTGTTTTGTGCAAATTGCCAATGGGGTGGGGAGCGAAATATGAGTAGCTTTCCTTTTCCAAGCAGTCTCTGATGTGTCAGACGTCACAACTGATGTTCTTCTGTAAGCCCTTCCCTCCTGCACGTGAGCTGCGGCTCTGTGTCCAGAGCACAGAAGGGCACAGCTGCATCACCGAGATTTTCTTTCTTCTCTCCCTCAGGGTTTTCTTTGTGGGCCTGAAGAACCTCGCGGCCCAGCTTCCCTGAGCCCCAGAGGAGCCCGACCACAGGGCTCTGCTGTTTCCAACAGCTTGGCAAGCCGTGCCCTGCGCAGATAGGAGGCGCCTGGCTGGCACAGGCCGCAGCGGCCCGGGAAGAGTAGGAAGCGACCCGCTGGGCTACGGAGCAGCTGCCAGGGCCGCAGAGGAGTTGAGCAAAGCAGGCAGCATCCCGTTAGGTGAGCCGCTGGGCCGCGGAGAGGGAGTGAGCGGATTCCTGAGCGAGCCTCCTCTCTTGCCCATGGAGGGCGCTGCCTCACTGTCTCATCTGAGCGGACAGCGCGCCTGCCGGGTTTCTGTGTGCAGGAGGAAAACAGTAGCTGTTCATTCCTTTCCTCTTCCTTCACCAGCCCTGTGACCCTTTCACTGGGGGAAGTTCTTTAGGAAGATCAGGATTCTCGGTGGTTTGTGAACAAAGGGGGGGTAACGGGCTGTTACTGTCCCTAGCCTGTACAGACACAGCTGGAGTGACGTTCCCTTAGCTAAGACGTTCCCTTAGGTATTCCGGTGCAAGGACTTAGCCCAGCACCTGATGCTTCCTTCCTTCTTGTGGGCTTAGTCCGAGAAGCTGCCCCCTCCCCACACGCCCTGCCTTCTGGCCTCATCAGCTAAGCTCCTCCTGGGTTACCAGCTGCATTTGTGGACTCGTTTCCTGTGGCTGCCTTGGCCGCGCGGCTCATCAATAAATGCTTTATTTGGAGGTGTTTAATAGAGTTTGCCTCCCGCTCGGCAAGCCTGGCAAGCTTCTCGTGTTTTATTTGATATGCCAAATTCCAGTAACAATTATATTGGGTCATTCCCATGACCTAATATAATGGTTTGAGGCTCTTTATGTTCCTGTAGCAAGCCGATGCCCCTGGCTCTACTGACATGAGACAGGACATATGGAGATATTACTGGTGCCCGCTCTAGCAAATAGATGATCAACGGGAAGATCGTGATCGTTCCTGTGGGCCAGGACAGCCCACCGCACCTTCCCTGCTGTCGCACTGCCACGTCCTGTACTCCTCATCACTCGCTGTCTTGTCAAGCTTCTTTCCTTCTTGACTACTTTATTTTGTGCAGCTTGTTTTTTATTGTTTGCAGTTCCGGGGATTGAAGCGCAGATCTCCTGCTTGTGAAACCTGTGGCTACCCCTTAGTAACAGTCCCCACCCTCCCCAGCTATGTTTTGTCTCACTTTGTGTCCGTCACCTGCCCTCAAGGAGCAAGCTCCAGGAGGTCACAGATTTCTCTCATTTGCTCCACCCTGGGATTTCCCAGCCTTTCCAACAGCATGTAAAACGTGTGTGAAAGAATTTATGAATGATTTTCATCTGGGGCTTAATTCTTGCTCTCCTCCAGATGATGTGGAATCTTTTAAGATTCTTTATAAGGTTTGTTTGTCTGGGGTGTTGGGTCACACTCCAGGAGTTCAGGGGCTATTCTTGGCTCTGTGCTCAGGACTGACCCCGCTGGTGCTCAGGGCACCAAATATGATGTCAGAGATTAAACTAGGAAAGGCCAAAGCCTCATGCAAGGCTTTGTCATGCTACCTGACATGTCAGCTTTTGGTCACCCTGGAGAAATCTTTGGGCAGCAGGGGTGGGGGCCAGGGTGGTGGTGGCAGGGACTGTGGGAGATGGGGCATACTGGTGGTACCTAGGAGCTGCTCCTGACTGTACTCTGGGGACACACAGGCTGTGCTTGGGGTGGGTTGCATGCAAACAAGTGCCTTGGGGCCAGAGCAATAGTACAGTGAGTAGGACAAGCGCCCAACCTGGGTTTGATCCCCGCATCCCATATGGTCTCCTGAGCACCACCAGGAGTAAGTCCTGAGTGCAGAGCCAAGAGTAACCTCTAAGCTTTGCCTGATATGACCCACAGGGCAAAACAAACACAAACAAGTGCCTTATTTTTTTTGTGAAATTGCTGAAAGCAAATGATAAGTCTCTCTCTCTCTCTCTCTCTCTCTCTCTCTCTCTCTCTCTCCCAGTAAACTCCTAGGGGTGTTTATTAGATCAGGGGTTTGTTGTTTTTCAGGAGAGATCGACCCCATTGTATCGTTGTCTTAGCTGAGCCCTTCCTGCCATTGATCTCCAGTGTCTGATGATCTCTACTTCCAAAACACAGCCAGGAAGGGGAATTGAGAGGCTGGTTCTTGGATGGTGATGGCTGGATCTAAGCACCGTGTTCTACTGGCTTCTCTATACCAGTTGCTCTGTAGAAGTAGGTAGACATCAGGAAAACGGCCCCATGAGAAGCCCCTGATAAAATAATTGCTTTCCTCAATGCTAAGGACCATGGAAAGCAGCCATGCTAGCACCGGGGCTTGGGCCGAGGTGAGAGAGCAGGTCAGCTGCAGTATTGCTGGGAATGTGTCTCATGGGCCTCGTGGTCCTAAGACAGTCTCACCAATGGGTGACTGCAATGGATTTCAAAGGCCAGCCAGGCAGTGTCTAAGTGACAGCTAGAGGGGAGTTAACCTGGGGGTGACACTGAGAGCCGGTGGGTGTCCCAGGATCCTGCCAGGGAAGGACCTTGGACCTGATCCCTCCCTCGGAATGTAGAATGAAGTCCCCAAGACCAAGAGAAAGAAATGTGAAGACAAACAGAACCAGAGGAAGGAAACAGAAGTGAAGGCAGGGAAGCTGAAGATCGCTGACCAGCCTCTGGGCTGATTTCCGTTACCAGTTCCTGTGTCTGTGCTTACTGGACCTGCCCTCCGGCACCACAGCTCTTCAAATCCCTGAGATAGTTACTTCCAGGGACTCCCCTTCCCATTTTTGGTGGTGCTGGGTCTGGAACTCAGGGTTTTACATCTTCTAGAATACATGCCACCACGCGAGCCCCTAGCCCCAGGCTCTAGCCTAACTGTGGAGTTGGCTCTAAGCTCTGTAATTGAGTGGGTGCTGTGTGTGAGCGTGTGTTTGTGTGTGTGTGTGTGTGTGAGAGAGAGAGAGAGAGAGAGATTCTCTTAGTCAGCAGTACCCTCTCCATGTCCTCCCTGAAAAAGCATGCTCTCCTGAATCTAGATGTGAGGACATCAGAAAACTTAACCCAGTGCTTCAGACAATGAGGGTGATGTCATTTCTTTGTAGGACATTACAAAAATTGCTTTGGTATATTGTAGTTAACATGCTTGCAATAGTGCTTATGTTTATGCTCTTGATGCAGTTACCACATGCACCACCGCCAAAATGCCCAGACCTGCCAACAACCCTATGTCACTTCCTGTCCACTTCTCATTTTCCCCATCTTCCCCCACCCCACCCCACCTTGCTCATCTCCTTTTTGTTGCCCAAGGCCCAGGATTTGTCATTGCTCTGTACTGCCAATTCCCACATTCCATTTTCTGTATACTGCAGCTGAGTGAAATCATGCGTTATTTGGCTAAGTGGAGTTATTCATAAGTACAACATATTTGTTATCCCTGGTGAAGGTTATGAATTTACTCCTTTGGACAAAAAAAGAAATTTAAAGGAACTTTGCAACATACACAGTTGCAAAGTTGTTCATGATTGAGTTTCAGTCATACAATGTTCCAATATCCATCTGTTCACCAGTGCACATTCACACACCAATGTCCCAGGTTTCCTCCTACCACTCCATCACTCAGCCTGCCCCGATGGCAGATTTTTTCTTCTCCTTCTCCTCCTTCTCCTCCTCCTCTTCCTCCTTCTCCTTCTTCTTCTCCTCCTCCTCCATCTCCCTCCTTCTCCTTCTTCTTCTCCTCGTCCTCCACCTCCTCCTTCTCCTTCTCCTTCTTCTCCTCATCGTCCATCTCCTCCTTCTCCTCCCTCCTCCTCCTCCATCTCCTTCTCCTTCTCTTTCTCCTCCTCCTCCTTCTCCTTCTCCTTCTCCTCCATCTCCTTTTCCTTCTCTTTCTCCTCCTCCTCGTCATCATCACCTTCTCTCTCTCTCTTTTTGCAATATAGTCATGAAAGATTATCTTGTATATCTCTTTCCCTCCTTTCAGCACTGTTATTATCGAGAATGATCATTTCCAACTACCACTGCTTATGACAAAATTTTGAACACTGCATCCTCATGGAAGAAAACAAAAGTCAATGTGGGCCGGAGAATTGCCTAAGATAGCACAGCAAATCCCTGCCAGGCCTGAATTGTGCTCACCTAATCCAGGTCACTAGGGGCTCTGTGACCACCTCTCATGGTCTGGTGCCCTGGGGCTTTGTTTCTGGGGCTTCTCTTTACTTTCAAGTCCTGTGGTTGAGGACTCCAGCCAACTGTTCGAGTTCCCTAGAGGACCTGGTACCCCTTCCCTTGCTGTACCCACAGGACCATGATCACAGAGCAATCTGGCGTATCTTTGAAGGTGAATTATGAGTGTGTGTTATGAAAGCATTCTAATTTCCTTGGCTCCTGAAATTCTTGCTTATGCTTCTTTATACTTGTTTCTATCTTTCTTTATTTGGGGTGTGGGATGGTCAGAAGTTGTGATACTTTGATATCATGCTGGGTTCAGTGCATGGACTCACTGTGTCTGTGCTCAGGACTCACACCTGGCTCTGTGCTTAGGGGCCACTTCTGGTTCTGTGCTCAGAGGCCAGCTGGTGATGTCGGGACTCTGATTAGGGTTGTGGCTGCATCCGCATGCTAGGCAAGCCCTGAACCTTGGTGCTGTCTCTTAGTGCACATTTGCTTACTTTTATCGACTGTTCTTTCTTCAGCCACTAAATAGAATGACCTTGTAAGGAATTAAACAGATTCAAAAAAATACATTCTGAGTAACCATTTAAAACCCATATGAAAATCAAAACTAATGAATTCTTTCTAAAGCAAGGGATAAAAAAAGAAAAAAAAGAAAGTGACTCAATATGCTTTGGTGGCTTCAGGGGATCATTTTATAGACTTAGGCACTATAGGGATTGGTTTGAAACAAAGAGACAGACTGCCTCAGATCCACAGTTCAAGTGATATGTGTTTGGGGAAATACATGAGCGATTTTTCATAGCAGCCTAAGAACAAATTTGCAAGTCATTTAGTCTAATTTGCATGCAGTGTGACATGGAGGTCCCAAAGAGTAGAAACTTCTTGTTCTCTGTTTCTTTTAGGTCAAAAAATGGTTGATTGGCAGAGAGGAGGAGGGCGGGGCCTGAAGAGTGATGATGTTCAGGGTTCAGGGAAGCAGTGCCGCCTGGCCCCACCCCTTTCTTTTTTTTTTTTTTAATTATACCACCATGAGATAAACAATTACAAAAATGTTCATGTTTGGGTTTCCGCCATACAATGTCTGGCACATGAACTTTTTTCACTTTGTTTTCCTCTTTGGGTTACATCCATCGATGCTCAGGGGATTACTCCTGGCTCTGCTCCCAGGAATTACTCATAGCGGTGCTTGGGGGACCATATGGGATGCCAGGAATCAAACTGGGATCGGCTGTATCCAAGGCAAATGCCCTCCACTCTGAGCTATTGCTCAGGCCCCATCTGGCACATGAAATTTAACCTGCCTCCAGCCTTGCTGTGGCTAATGACATGTGAACACCGGTGACTCCTGTTGTTTCTGGGGCAGTTCTCTAAGTAATACTCTAAGAGAATCAGGAACTCATTCTCTTCCCTCCCTCTAACACAGACACCCTTGATGTTGTGGGGACAAGGATCAAGGTAGATGACCATTGTGGATGCTGGGGAGCAGAACCCTCTGGGGACTACTGGTGGAGGTCCTGCAGTGGGAGAACCTTTGTCTTTGAACCACAGAGTTTATGATCATGCAGAGCCTGGCTACCTTGCCTTGTGGGCTGGTGTGACGGATTTAATCTCTATTATCTTTATACCCCCTGAAGGCCCTGACAGTCCTTAGAATACGAGTCTTCCTGCTGGACTGGAGAGAGACACTGGAGAGAGACACTTGCTTTTGGTGGAGAGAGACACCAGACTTCAATTCCTGGTACCACATATGGTTTCCTGAACCCCACCAGGAGTGATTCCTGAGCACCCAGCCAGGAGTAAGCCATGAGTATGGCCAGTGTGTCCCGAACAAACATATAGTTGTATCTGTAGGAGCTTGTGCGGAAGCATTGATGTCTGAGCCCGGTATGAGTTAAGGCCAAAGCTCATGAAGATATGGGTGGGAGTGGGTGGGAAGACATGGGTGGGGAAACCCCATTTTGTCTAACTTGGTTCCCAGAGGTCATTATCTGGGGAGGATGTATTTGCCAAAATATGGCAGAAAAGGATGGGCCTGCTAGCGTCCAGTTTATAAAGTCGTGGCCGAGGCTAGCCTTGTGTTCCGATGGATGGGGTATCCCACCCCAACCTTCCCTTTTGCAGCTGTTGCCATGGAAATTTCCCTAGGCTGCAACCTGCATCCACCTGGATTTCTAAATCTCTAAAAGCAGAAACTAAATTTGGGAAAAATGAAACAGCAAAAGGACTTTGTTCACTGCGCAAAGCCCCTGAATTCCCCAGAGGAGAGGTCATGGGCAGTGGGGAACAAATCTTCTAGGCCTGGAAGTCAGGAACCCCCACTCCCAGCCCCTCTAAGTCATATGTTCTGGTTTAGAAAAGTATCTCCCACTAGGCAGAGACCCTTAGCTGGCCCATGAGTGGCCCTGTTGAGCAAGTGTCACCATTGTTGTTGGACAGACGCACGGCTCCCGCCCCTGCCACCATGCACCTTGGTGGAGTCCACTTGTCCATCTACCTGTTCTTGCTGGTCCCCAGCTACTCTGGTTCTGCTCTCATGGACTCATCAGGAGTCCTTGATGATATCCATGGGACCTTATGGAATGCCGGGACTGAGCCCAGCTTGACCACATGCAAGGCAAGAGCCCTATCTGCTATACTATTGCTCTAGCCCCAAATTTATTTTAATGGCACAGGACTAATCCATTGGGAATACATACCACCAATTCACTCTCCATCATTTGTCTGTGGGCGATTGTGTTGTGAATTGCTAATATTGTATGAACATATCTCAGTCTTGCTAATAATAAGGACATGCTTTGGGCTTCCTTTCTGCTGAACAAAGAAGAAAATGAGACTACTGGGAGGAACACAGTCCTTAATTCAGACTCTGTCTTCCAGCTCTGTCCAGCCTGGAGCATCCTGAACAAGTCTAGTTCATGGAACTTAGATCCATGAATTGATGAATTGGTACCTTCTAAGATAGACTGAGCCTGGGAATAGAGGTAGAGTGCATGTGAGTGTGTGTGTGTGTGTTTGCGTGTAGGTGTCAGTTACAGGGAGAGCAAGCAGCCCAGAGTCCCAGAGCATCTGTCTAGAGCTTCAGGGCCACAGACACACGATGAGCTGTGGTCAATTTCACCCGCAGCAGTACCATCTGCTCCATTAAGTTCATGCTGTTGATTTGAATCCTATTTGGTTGTGTAGAATTTGGTTGTTTTTAAGTTTGTAAACATGTTCCTTTTCACACTGTATAAGGTTTCAAAGTATAAGTGTCATGCCACATAGGCAAAGATTATTCTAAGTACTCCTTTTGTTAAAGCTCAGGGTCTGAAAGAAAATAGGGCACATGGATATTACACAAACGTGAGAGACTGCAGGTCAGTAGAGAAGGCTGGGGTAGAGGAGAGGTTGGGTGGACAATTTTTTTGGGGGTCACACCCACTCTTTTCAGGGGTTACTCCTAGCTCTGCACTCAGGAATTACTCCTGGCAGTGCTCAGGGAACCATATGGGATGTCGGGGATTGAACTCTGGTTGGCCGTATGCAAAGCAAATGCTCGACCTACCGTACTATTGCTCTGGCCCCTGGGAGGAATGATTTAAGGAGAGGGAAGATCAAGTGAGCAGCTTTGAAATGAGCAAGGGTACAGAGTGCTTGAGAAAGCAGAGGGCGATGTGCAGCTGCAGTACTGCATTTGAAGATACGAGAAACTATCTGCCAATGTATGTGGATTTGATGCAGAGCGCCTGAAGTAAAGTACAGGAGGCTACTAAGGGATCTTCTTGCAGAACACACAAAACTACTGACATGAGAGATTCTCAATAGTTGCAGGACATTCATCACCAAAGAATTGGAGAAAAGGGCCAGAGAGAGTACAATGGGCTCATCACACGCTTTGTATGTGCTGGATTCAGTGTCCAGCACTGCAGAGACCCCCACCATTCCCTCAGTCAGCACCACCAGGAAGAACCTCTTAGCAAAAATCAGTGACTTCCTAAGAATCATGGGAAATGATACCAGCCTAGAACTGAGCATTAATACAGGCAAAAAGATACACATGATAACCTTAAATGTATGTATTACAGTCCACAATGTGTAAGAGAAGGAAGAGAGAGAAGACAGACACACAGACACACAGACACATACACACACAGAGAAAGAGAGAGAGAGAGAGAGAGAGAGAGAGAGAGAAGAGATAAAGAACCTGCCATAGAGGCAGGTTAGGGAGGGGGGGAGGAATTGGGGACATTGGTGGTGGGAAATGGGCACTGGTGGAGGGATGGGTGCTGGAACACTGTATGACTGAAACCCAAACATGAACATCTTTGTAATTGTGTATCTCACGGTGGTATAATAAAATATTTAAAAAAATCAGTGGCTTCTGAGCACCACAGGGTGTGGTCCCAAACAGAAAACATTAAAAAAATGATAAGATGATACACATGTCAGAGGCAGATGATTTGACTGTTAAAGAATTGGGAGATGCCTTGGGGATGGGAGGATTGACAGAGCTCTCTGTATTCATGTCCTAGAGTTGCTGTAGCAAAATGCGGGGCTTAAACCACAGCAACCGCAGACAGATGTTCCCTTACAGTCCTGTAATGTGGATGTTCATGATCAAGATAATGACAAACTACAACTCTCTCCCTGGTTTGCAGATGGTCATCTTGCCGTGTGCTCATAGGTAAGAGAGAGAGAGAGAGAGAGAGAGAGAGAGAGAGAAGGAGAGAGAGGAGAGAGAGAAGAGAGACAGAGAGAGGAGGGTGAAGAGAATAGTCTCTTTTTCACTAATCTAATCTTTTCTTCCTAAATGTCCTATGTCCAAATTATGCCGCATAAGGAGTTTGAGCTATAACATTTGAATTGGGAGGGAGGGGACACAGTTTAGTCCATAATACTCTTTCATAAACACTTTTGGTAATGGGGGAAAGAAAAGACCCAGACCTATTGTGTGAAATACAAAGCAAAAGATTATCTCATTCATAGAGGGGACTTTTGTCCTCCTGAAATAGCAAATGGAGTATTCTATTTCAGGAAAACAATACCTACAGCAAGAGTCTCTACTGGTTCTTTTTCCTCTTTATTCCAAACATTAGTGAATAGCTACACTAATGACCACATTTTGTAAACAGTAAGCTAAAAGAAGATACTTTCGTTGTCCAGGTGAAATTCACATGGCACAAAACTAGTCATTTTAAGACGCACAGTTTGGTAATATTGAAAACACAAACAATATTGTGCAAGAAACACATCTAGTTCCAGAATACTTTTAAGACCCCCAAAGGAGGCCCAATACCCAGTAAGTGATCACTTCTCATTTTCCCTCCTTTGTGCATCATTAGGACTTCATTCCTGTTCAAAATTGAATAATATTCCATGGATGATAGTTTAAATTTTGTTTAGATTTCATCCATTGATGGATATTTAGGTTGTTCACAGCAGTTGATTATTGTAAATAATGCCATAATTGTTAAGTTTAAATCTCACATTTTTTTTGTTTTTGCTTTTTTGGGTCACACCCAGAGATGCTCAGGGGTTTCTCCTGGCTCTGCACTCAGGAATTACTCCTGGTGGTGCTCTGGGGACCATATGGGATGCCAGGGATCGAACCCGGGCCAGCATGGGCCAGCCGTGTGCAAGGCAAATGCCCTACCCGCTGGACTATCGCTCCGGCCCTAAATTTCACTTCTTTTTCTTCCTTCTTTCCTCCCTCCCTCCTTCTCCCCCTTCCCTCCTTCCCTCTCTCCCTGCCTTCCTTATGTGCTGGGGATATAATCTATGTCACGTATGTAAACACAATACCACTGAGTTATATTCCCAGCCCCTAAGTTTCCCTTCTCAAGAGAAAATTCTAGTTACTTTGTTTCCCTACCATGGTATGGTGGACATTTCACTTCCTACTTGAGTGGATTGATTTCCAGGGTCCTTGACCAGCGCAATTTATTCCTAGCCAATCATCCTCATTTCTTACTCAGAACCCTCTCTCGGAGGTACTTGTTCTGTTCAGGTTGACAAATTATCCCAGGAAAATCCTATTTGCTGAAAGCTTACTTTTCCTGGGAACCTGAATTACTCAGATTTTATCTTAAAAAACAATGGGCAGAGTCATAGTTCAAGTCCAAGATCCTGAGTCAGTTCCTTAGTACCACATGCTCCCCAAGCAACACTGGTGTGACCCTTTTTACCCCAAAGCACTTCCAAGCACCAGAGACCGACCCCGGTTTTCTTTTTTGGGAGGGTCACGCTCAGCGGTGCTCAGAACTTACTCCTGGTTCTGTGCTTAGGAATCTCTTCTGGTGGGGATCGGAGGACCATATGGGCTGCAGGGATTGAACCCCAAGTTGGTGATATATATAAAGCCTCCCCACTGTTATTTAGGTTATTTAAGTGCTTGTAGGTGCGGCACATTTTTAAAGTGCTAATGATTATGGAAAAGGAATAATTGGACATCTACTTTGGGGCCTTCTGCTTCTGTTCCATGTTGTCCCAGGCCTGCCATCAGGGGAGGCGTTTTATTCAACCTTGGGTCTCTGAACCCAACTTGGCCCTTGGTGCATTGTAATAATAGAGGCTTAGTTTCTGTTTGTGAGTAGGGCCAGAGTGTTCTCAGAACTGTTGAGTATTGTACCCCAAGTTGGTCATATATAAGTCCTCCCCACTGTACTATCTCTCCAGCCCCCAAATCTCAGTATTTGAAGGTATCAGATAACCCTAGATAGTTTATGTTCTTTCCAGTTACTCAGAGGTTCACTTCTTTTTGGAAATTTCTTATCTCAAGTTTTTTTTTTCCTTCTTTTTTCCCTGATAATCTAGCATCCAGCACCAATTTGTTTATATAACTAAGTTTCTAAAAAATACAAGAAAATGGATAGTATCCTTTTGAATATGTAAATTTGAATATTCTGAAACCTAAAATTATACCTCCACTCCAGCACACATGAAAAATCATAATCAACCAATCAATCAGGTTGCAATCAGTTATTTAGGTGCTTGTAGGTGCGGCACATTTTTAATGTGCTAATGATTATGGGAAAAGAATAATTGGACATCTACTTTGGGGCCTTCTGCTTCTGTTTCATGTTTTCCCAGGCCTGTCATCAGGGAGGCGTTTTATTCAACCTTGGGTCTCTGGACCCAGTTTGGCCCTTGGTGCATTGTAATAGTAGAGACTTAGTTTCTGTCGGTGAGTAGGGCCAGAGTGTGCTCAGAACTGTTGAGTACTGAAGATGCAAAACTGAGAAAAAGACACAACTTCTGCAAACTCACAATAAAATCTTAAAGAGCTGGGTTAGGGTTTTATTGTGTTTGTGTGTGTGTAGATCTTTGCATCATACTCAGTGTACCCAGGTTACGGGCTTGCTCCTGGAGGAGCTCAGAGTATTGTGTGACCAAATCTAGGCATCCCACATGCAAAATATGTTGTAGTCATTTTTTTGTAGTCATTTGAGTTATTCTAGGCTAATCTAATATGTACAGAGGTTAACTTCTAATGATGCATACCTGAAACTTTATATATTATAGCTCAATGTTACATCAATTTAAAAAATGGCAACTGGAAAATAGTAGCTCTTGGTATTTGTAGACACCCACCGTGTGCTGGCACTGTTTAATTCCCCATGATATTTCCAGAGTGGGGGTGGATGACATGGGATTTTCCTCCCAGGAGATTGGTGGGGGCCTCAGAAGCTGGGTGTCTTCCCTCAGATACCCAGGAAGAGGAGGAGGAGCACTGAGGACTGAGCACTTCTGAGATTCTCATGCCACATACACCCCAACAGAGCTGCAGCCACACAGAACACTGTGGTAAGTTTTTCTGGATCCTGGACCAATTTGAAGAAAACCAGAGACTGAGAATCAAGGACTGTTCTGTTTCCAGGGACAAAAGGAACTCTCATGAATCCAAGGACAGCTCTGAATTGCAAAGCATTTTAAAATGTCTAGTGCACAAAAACAGTGGTAAATGACCACTCTATAGGAACTGAATGCAGAATTGATAAAGGAAAAAAAACATGATAACCTCTCAGTATCTGTATTACAAACCGTAATGTCCAGTGGGACAGAGAGAGAGAGAGAGAGAGAAAGAAGGAAAGTGCCAGCCATAGAGACAGGCTGTGGGGCAAGGGTGGGGAATGGCAGGAGGGCAAAGGGGCACAATGGCGGTGGGAAATGTGCACTGGTGAGGAATGGGCGCTGGAACAGTGTGTGACTGAAACCTGACGATGAGCAGTCTTCTAACTGTATGGCACGGTGACTCAATAAAATATATTAAAAAAAACCCCTAAATTAAATTTCTAGTGCAAGGGACATTCTGATATGAGCAAAACTCACAGCCATTCAATATCTGCTGAGGAAAATGAATCAGCGATATGTAGCCATTTCTCATGCCAAATTCCTGATCCAAGGAGAGCCGACTTGTGAGTATGTGCAAACTCCGATCTCTAGAGAAAAAGGTGCCTGGGCTGTGAGAGAAACCCTAGGATTACAGACATGTGGGCAGGTGTCTGAGGTTTGGGGGAGGCTGTCCTGTCCTTCCCCGACCCCCTACTCTCATTTGTTCACTCAAAGTCTTTTCTGCTTTGAGTTATTTAAATGGTTTAAAGACCCCTGACTACATAAATATTACATTTCTTTTCTAACCTCATCCTCAGTGGTCCCAGGACCAATTGCACAATTTATCTATGTGATTTTGGGGACACAGTCAAACAGAGCTGTATACTGCACGCTTCCCCTTTGCTGCTGGCTGGTAGGACAATGTGAGGGTGAACCAGCCTGCACTCTGGCTGGAGGTGGGGAGCAGAAATCTGGATCCTTGAATCCAGTTCTGGTATCTATCTGGCTTAAGCTTTAATTATTTCAGGCTTCTGTTATAACCGCGGTTCCCATGCTCCAGTAGCAAAGTGGGTTCCCAAACAATGGTGCTTAACTGTGTTAGAGACTGTAGGGATCTTAGAGATGCTTGGGTTAGCTGGTTGACATTAATGTAATGCTGTCCAAGAACCAAAGCAGCAAAGTAACGTGCTAAATTTCATGCAATGGTGAAGTTGCTGGTAAACTTGGGATCTTTTCTTCAAACTTGTACTCAGCTTAGACTCTGGACTTAAACTTAACTAGGAAGGAATATGAATCCCCATTAAAAGCATATGAGAGAGAGCTCAATAGACCGCATATTTTGCATGTGGGAGGCCTAGATTTGGTCACACAATACTCTGGAGCAAGCCCTCAGCCTGGGTGCACTGAATTTGATGCAAAGATCTACACACACACAAACCAAATACTTGAGATGAGTTCAAAATATTATAATACTATGTGCCCAGATCCTGTCACAGAAGAAAGGGAAGTAGACTCTAAAATCTTAGGGGTCAGATTATTAAGTTTTTATAAAAATTCTCAGATAATTCAAATGGGCAGCAGGGTTGAAAACCATCCAGTTAAGTGTTCAACTGAGTCTGTTTAAGTATAACTTTTCCTTGGGGTTGACCTTATGCAAGACAAAGGGGAAAAAGGAAAATTCAGTTCTGTTCTTCCTTAGTCTTGTACCTTAATATTCAGCCTTTTCTGAGTGGTGAATGACTCACAGTAATATATAATTTCAAGAGTTATCATATGCATTTAAAATCATTATAATTCTCTGCACATAGTGTATAGCATATGAGTAGGCCTTATTGGATGCCAGGTTAAATGGGATGGCCATTTTTGTTTTCTGTCTTTGTTTTTAATCATTGGTCCTCAAAGGTCCAAAGATAAACTCACCAAATAAAAATGATGATAAGGGGGGCGGAGCGATAGCCCAGTGGGTAGGGAGTTTGCTTTGCACACGGCCGGCCTGTGCTGGCCCGGGTTTGATCCCCAGCATCCCATATGGTTCCCCGAGCACCGCCAGGAGTAATTCCTGAGTGCAGAGCTAGGAGTAACCCCTGAGCATCGCTGGGTGTGACCCAAAAAGCAAAAAAAAAAAAAAAAAAAGATAAGAGTTACAGATTTTCTGGTGATCTTTTTTTTTTTTTGTTTTTGTTTTCGTTTTTTTTAAATTTTTTTATTTTTAAAATTACAAAGATATACAATTAAAAAGTTCATATTTGGGTCTTGGTCAAACAGTGTTGCAGCACCCATCCCGCCACCAGTGCCCATCTCCCACCACCAACGCCCCGGTTCCCTCCCCCTCCCCAGCCCTGCTCCATGGCAGGTTCTTTATTTCTTTCCATTTCTCTCTCTTTCTCTTTTCCTTCCCCTCCAGACTATGGATTACATAACATACATTAAAGGGTTGTCATGTGTATCTTTTGCCTCTATTTAATGCTCAGTTCTAGGTTGGCATTAGTACCCTCAATTGTTAGCACACTGTTCCATTTCTGTCTTACCTAGCCTCTGAATCCCACACGTTTGTGATAATTTCCACCTTTGACAGAACCTCCTGATATATGTTTCACTTGACCTTGGATATTGGTATCATAATATGTACCTATATATTTATGTTATGCAGATAAATGCAGTCATTCTGTATCTGTCTCTCTCCTTCTGGCTAATTTCGCTCAACATAATCTTCTCCATGTCCATCCATTTGTAGGCAAATTTTATAACTTCATTTTTCCTAACCGCTGCATAGTATTCCATTGTGTAGATGTACCAAAGCTTTTTTTATCCAGTCATTGATTTTCAGGCACTCTGGTTGCTTCCAGATTCTGGCTATTGTGAATAATGCTGCTATGAACATAAAAGTAGGGATGGTGTTTCTGCTGCGTATTTTTGGCTTCCCAGAGTAGATTCCCAGGAGTGGTATGGCTGGGTCAAATGGGAGTTCAATTTCTAGTCTTTGGAGGAAAGTCCATATTGTTTTCCAGAAAGGCTGTACCAGCCGGCATTCCCACCAACAATGGATGAGTGTCCCCTTTTCCCCACACCCACGCCAGCACTTGTTGTTCTTGTTCTTTTGAATATGTGCCAGTTTTGAACCATACCTGCTGAATTTTCAGGGCTTACTCCTGGTTGGGTACTCAGAGATCCCTTCTGGAAGTGCTCAGGAGACCATATGTGGTACCAGGGCTTGAGCCCAGATTGGCTGCATGCAAGGAAAGTGCTCTACGCACTGTCCTATCACCATGGCCAATATTGCTATCAATGATGGCATTATACATTATGACATCCTCATAAATTTCTTATATGCCACATCAGAGTTTCTCATGTTTCCTGTCTATAATAATTGATCCATTTGGGCATAAATAAAACAATACATGACTAAGAAAAATACAACTTAAAACTTTGTATGATTAAAACCATACTATGACTAGCTGTGTTTGGTTTAATACATTGAGTCATGAACATACTCATCTAATCTGTGCTTTTTGCTCATCTGATGCACTCCCAAAAGCACTGTAATATTTTATAAACTCAAGGGAAATGCTTTTTTTTTTCCTATGGGAAGAGGTCTTGGGCCACACACAGCTGTGCTGAGAGGCTACTCCTGCCTCTGTGCTCAGGAGTCACTCCTGGCAATATTCAGGGGGGAAATGCAGTGCCTTAACCCCTATACTATCTCTCTGGATCCCTAAAAGTATTTTATTATTCAACACAAATGTCCAACAACAAATGAATGAAGAAGTTGCAGTATAGTTACACAATGGAATATTTTGCTGTCATAAGAAGACATGAAATCATTCTTTTCCCTATACTCTGGATGAACTGGAGGGTATAATTTTTTTGAGGGTATAATGTTAAGCTGAGTAAGTCAGAGGGAGAAAGACAAATATCATGGACTCACTCATCTGTGGTACATAGAAAAACAAGTCAAGGGAGTGGAAATATCAAATGATGGTGTTGCAGGACACCTAAAAGCTTAAAAGCCTTTGGTCTGCCCTGGGCACCTTTTGGGCAGTCTGCCCTGGACTGCCTCCTGCAAATCACTTCGTAGATAGGGGGGTGGTTTAAATGTGGCAGTTTATCTGACCATGTATTCTGTACTGGCTGGTATAAATATTCTCTCATGCTACCACAATTATCGTGGGACTAGCTAGATCTTACCAGCATATTTGCCTGGCCACATTGGATCGCTAAGTAATTAGCCCAGAGAGAAATGCTGTTTGCCTCCAAGCAAGCAAGCATGGCTCCCTGATAACTCAAAGGCAACTAAAATACAAAACTACCTTGAAGTAGAGGAGACCCTTGTGAAGGCTTGGAGAAATATTTGACTGGCATTAGTATAGTCTTTGGTACAAAGGCATGCCATCTCAGAAACCCCTTCTCTACCCTATAAAGGCATTTCCAGGCAGATCTTGGCTCAAGACATTAGGTGAGATGCTGGGAGAAATTACCTGAGGGCATTTGACCCTCCCTGCCAGGGAAGTTACATTTAGCTTATAGCTCCTCCCAGCTCTGCTAGGAGCCTTTGAATTAGCTCTGGGTTCTAGTAAACAGTCAGAAGGCCTCCTGAAGTTGCTACATTTCTATAGAGCTATTTTCCTGTTTTCATCTCTAGATAGCCCAGCCCAGAATGGGCCGGGCTGGGAAGTTTGGGCGGATTTATAGCTATAAAATAACTTTCAAGAAGAAAGAAGCTCCTTTTTCCCTTTGCCATATTGGCTTCCCTTGGCATTTTGCTTCTCTGTCCTCTCCATTCTCTGTTGGGCCTCAACATGTGGTGGCAGCCATCTTGGCCTACACGTGGCTGGGGCCTAGCTGGGAACCCAGAGTCCGGAGGTTTTTCCCCTGCTCTTGGATTGTATATTGGAACCTGTGATAGTAATGCCCTTTTAAAACTGCATCGGATTCCTGAGTTTTCATCCATTCCCCGCCGGCTTCGGAGGTAGAAGGAAACTCTTCTTCCCGGTACTATTGGGCACCCTAGTAGCTTCCACGACATGATGGTAAACTGACTCTGGAGTACAGAAATGAGAATGCCAAAGAAGGGGGGATATGGAGTGGGTCTGGAAAGAGTGAGAAATTGAACTTGTAATAAAATAAGGACATAGGTGAATGGTCTTGGACACTTCAGGGATAGAAAGGTGAGTTAGCCATGTATATAAAAATTTTAAGAGTCAACACTATTGTAAATATGTAGCCCAAACTATAATAAATAAATTTGAAAAAATAAGTTTGTTAAGAAGGTGGGTGGGGGGGAAAGAGAGAAACTTGGGTCTTTGGTGGAGGAAACTTGATACTCGTGGTGGGTTTGGAATTCGAACATTGAATGCTTGAAACTCTGTTATCGATCACTGTATCACTGTCACTGTCTTCCCGGATATCATCGACTTGTTGAGGGGGCACCAATAACATCTCAATACGTCCTGTCACATGTGAGATAGCCTAAGGGCATCATCCCGTTCCAGGAACATAAAGAGCCTCAAACCATTCCATTAGGTCATGGAATTCAGGTCTATAATTGCTACCTGTATTTGGCATGTCAAATACAACACAGGTAGCTTGCCAGGCTCTGCCGTGCGGGTGGGATTCTCTTCTAGTCACCTCAAAACTGAAGCATTTATTGATGAACTTGCTTTGCACTCTACTGATTTTAAATCCTAGCACCACACATAGTTGTGATTACACGGCGTCTGCACACACAAACCCCTCCCCCTCCCAAATATAGGGGCCAGAGGACAGTACAGTTAAGGTATTTAAAGTGACTGCCTAGCAGGCAGCTGACCCTCTTTCAATCTTTGGCACCTGGGTGAGCAGAGCCAGAGTAAGCTCCGAGAACTGCTGGATGTGACCCCAAATCAAACTAGAAGAAACAAACCAAAAAAGGGAGAAACCATACACAGCTGTGCTCAGGGGCGTGCTTCCTATGATTCTAGGGACGGAGACCATGAAGTGCCAGAAGTCTGCCTGGGCCTCCCCACACAAAGCATCACTATCTCTTCTGTTATCAATACCTTTGTAAATAATAGTACTCAAATACAAATATTTTTAATGAAATAAAAAAGTAAAAGTACTTTTTTTCTTGGAGCTATACATTGCATATTATTTCTCTGATCTATCGAGATTTCTATAAGGGCCAAGGTTGCGATACAAACTTGAGAAATTAATCTGGTTGAGACAAAGTTATAGAAACTAATGTAATCATGAACTTTTCTCTTTGGTATTCCCTAGCATTTGAAGTCAGGAAATTTTATTTGAAGGGATAAAAAAATCCCATGATGTCAAATCATCTCCCTTTAGAGCCTCTTATTCATCTGAAGTATAAACTATGTCAAATGGATATTTAGGTTTGTGGAGGATAACTTGGATGTAAATGCCATCAACTGTGGCAAGTGTGTGACCTGAGAATGAGTGTATTGTCAACACTATTAATCTCTTCAGCTCTATCTCCCAGTGGACTAGTTTTGTTTTGTTTTTGGAAGCATCTTTTTCTGTCTAGAGTTAAGGTCTTAATTTTATACTCATAATAGAAAGAGATATTGATAACTGCTATCTCATGCTGCAGAGGTTTGCAACAATTTAAATGATACAGAAGTATTTTGCAATTTTTAATTTTAACTACACTGCCAAGTACCATTTATCATTTAGTACTGAAGCATTCTTGATGATTATTTTTTATTTTAAATTTTTATTAAAGAACTATGATATACAGATTTATTGATAGGCATATAATATTTGGATTTTAGGCATATAATATTTCAACACTAATCCCAACACCAATGTCAACTTTCCTCCACTAGTGTTCCCATATTCCCTCCCACCCAGTTCCCAGCAGACCAGCCTATCACAGCCCGGCTCATCGAGATCCACCCTGCAGCAGTCTTTTTTTAAATCCAGCCCAGGTATGCTGATCCTGAGACTCACAGACATGGGGCAGAGCTGCTACTGGTTCTCCCTGTGCCCAGCTGCTCACAAGGTGCCCGGGTGGAATGGCGGGTTCTAGCCCTGGCCCGCCACCCCAGCAGAGCCTCGCAACAAACCAGACGACCCCCACTCCATGAGGGCCTCCATTTTCCACATCCGGACTTCCCCTTGTCAGAACTCCACCCAGCAGACCAGCCTATCACAGCCTGGCTAGCGGCCGCTTGCGGCCGTGGTTCATCAATAAATGCTGGATTTAGAGATGACTACAAGAGTATGCTACCCGCACGGCAGAGCCTGGCAAGCTACCCATGTCGTATTTGATATGCCAAATACCAGTAACAATTATAGACCTCATTCCCATGACCTGATGGAATGGTTTGAGGCTCTTTATCTTCCTGGAGCAAGCAGGTGCCCTTGGGCTCTACTTGCAAGAGACAGGACATATGGAGATGTTACTGGTGCCCGCTCGAGCAAATTGATGATGCACGGGAAGACAGTGATACAGTGATACCGCCTGTCAATGTGACAGGCACTTTACAAAGTTTCAGTGGTTGCAGCTTAGATCTCTCTTTTTTAGTTTTGTCGAGAATTTGTGTCGGCTATATGACTATACCACTCACTCATATCCCTGGTATAATTGAAGCCCTGAAGTTTGTTCATCCATTTCTTCTCATTATTTTCTTACCCCCTTGGTTTTTTTCCTTCTCTGTCCTTCTGTCTAAACACTGGCGTCAAGAGTGATCTAGGCATTACCCTATTACTTCGTTTCCTCTTCTAGTATTCTCTACACCACAGATAAGTGTGATTTTTTTGCTTGTCAAGAGTCTCTTCTAGCAGCTGGAAGAAAGACAATTTAAAAACCTTTATGACTGTGTTTTAACCACAAAGAGCCCAACAAAGGGGCTGACTCTAGTGATACAGAGCAGCCAGCAGGTGGATGAGGCTTTTCAAGCACTTGGGTTTTCTCATAAACAAAACAAAGCTGCAAAACTAGGATTGACTTGGGTTGCCATGGTGATGATCTTGGATTTTTTTTCTCTTTTTTTTAAAATTTATTTTTAAAGTATTTTATTCTATTGCCACACCTGACAATGCTCAGGGGGTACTCTTGACTCTGCACTCAGGAATGTTCCTGACAATGTTTGGGGAACCAGATGGGATGCCAGGGATTGAACCCAGATCAGTCACAAGCAACACCCTACCCACTGTACTTATAACTCTAGCACCTCTTGGTAATCTTTTTCAAAAAACAATATGTGAAAGTCTCACAAAATGCTCCATCAGAGATTTCAGGAAGATAATTTAAAGGGTGAGCATATGCCTAGCAAGTGAGAGTTTCTGAGTTCAATTCCTGGCATCATACGGCCCATCTCTGGAGCTCTGTGTATGGCCATCTTGGCTGCCTGGTGTGGCCCCTATAGAAAATCACCATCACTAATGTCACTCACATCTGAGTTTATACACTGATGCACTTTACTTTGATAAGTAGCAGTGTGTGTGTATGTGTGTGTGTGTTTGATGTTAATGGGGATTAATGTCAAATGCATCCTTCATGGCTATTTCAAGGAGTAAACAAAATTTCGTTCAAAGTACTTAACCCTGGATGTGAGGCAGATCCAGCCGCCACATCTGTTTCTCTATTGATCTCGGGATTGACTCAGCTGGTCTGGCTAAGTACACAGGTGTCCCCTTCATCCACCATTACTCTGCATGTGTCCTTCTTGAAGCTGCGTGCTCAGTTGAAGAGGACTGACTTCCTTGAACAAACACAGACCATCCATCTGTCTGGGCATATAAGTAGCTGCACTTTACCTCCAGGCTTGAGGAGTTAGGATAGAGGTTAAGGTACTCAGATACTTGCCTTGCACATTGCTGACCCTGTTCAATCCCAAACACCTTAAATATTCCCTTAAGCACTATCAGGAGCGATTTCTAAGCACAAGTCAGGAGCAAGGCCTGAGTACAGCTAGGTGTGGTCCCAAAACCAAACCAAGCAAACAGCATCCTATGGGGACACTGCCCTGTACACCTAAACTGATGTCCGACCATGTCCAGAATGTCTGTTGTGCTGAAAAAGCAAGTAGAGGTGAGTTGAGAAGGGGTGTAGTTTGGAGCATAAAGCAGGTTTGTGTGCTGACTTCAGGCAGAGAGTGGAAACTGACCACCGGGGCTTTGGTAGAACAGCACAGCTTTGGTATCTAAGAACAGGCACAGGAGACATGGTCTTATGATGTTTATATAGACACCAGCTGTGCCTCCGTCCTTAAACTCCTCACCCCCCACACTTGACTTTCTGCTTTTCCGGTTGCTCCATTAACTTTTCCCCCTAAATTTAAACAAAGACCCAGGGTGTTCCTTTTTTAAAGATGGAATTTTACTTCCTACACATTTTTTCTCTTTGATCTCCTTTGTTGCTCTAGAAGAAGGTTGACCAGATTTAGCCATTAAAAATATATGTTCCATTAGATTGGAATTTCAGATGAATAATACAATCCTCTGTGTGTGTGTGTCTGTCTGTCTCTGTGTGTGTGTTTGTGTGTGTGTGTGTATTTACCTGCAATGCTAATAAATCCACAACTCAAATTTCTTATGTCCTATATTTTACTTGGCAGCTCTGGAAGATAGCAATGTAAACATCTTCCATATAGGGAGATAGTAACTTCATTTTGTTTGTTAATTTACCCCTACAAATTAAATTGACTTTAGAAGCACATTCTCATTGGTCTAAGTAAAACAAGATATGGTCTAGACAATGCTATATAATATTTTCGAAAAATTATTTCTTGGGGTGGAGGTCACATCTGGCTGTTCTCAGGGCTTACTTCTGATCTCTGAATCAAGGATCATTCCTGGCAGTGCTTAGGGAACCATATGTGGTGCCAGGGTTTGAATCTGGCTCTGTCACATGCAAGGCAAGTTCCCTACCTGCTGTGCTATCTCTCCTACTCCATGTGATTCAATTCTTGAAAAGGGATTGGAGGAAAAGATCCATTAGCAAAGAGTTTCTGGGAAAGGCTTAGTTTCCAATTGAAGTAAGCATAGAAGAACTAACTTCTCTTATTCTTCTGTCAGAGCATAAAAAGGGGCTGAGCCCGGATTTTTAATGAGATCATTAACAGTGGATTGAGGGTGAAGCTAGTTGGCTAATTGAGCCTGAAGTTGCTGAATCTTGCAGCTTCTTACTTGATGAGTTAATAACATTTTCTTATTGTTTAAACCATTTAGTTTGAATTTTTAGTTATGTAACTGAGACCAGAAAATTAATGCTCAGATAAAATGTTATCTACTAAAATATCACCAAACAAAAACTTAATGGGATTGAATTAACACTCTGCTTCCTGGCATTAGTGTTATGTTACACCAGTTTAACCAACTCTGTCTGTTGCCTTGCACACATTCTACTAATTCTCTGACTTTCTTCTTGTAAAGTGAGGACGAAACCCTTCCCTCACCATGATGCGTGACAGATTTAATGAAATAATGTGAATAGAAAGTAAGCATGAAGGTGCATAATACATTTCCTCCTTTCCCCCTCTCTGTTTCTATCTTAAGAACCCTCATTTATTCCTTACCATGAAAGGAGATAAACAGACCTTTTATTTTTAAAAATAAAATGCCTGGCATATTCCAAGCACTTATCTCATCAACAGTAAGTAATGTTTCCTGTGCCGTGCAGTTACTGGGACCCTCTTGTGCTTGCTCTTCTGCTGACTTAATGAAGCTCATCAACTCAATTCAATCAGCTCATCTTCAGACTCGGGAGATCACTCAGATCTTCTAAGTGCTGAGGCCTTTCCTGCTACCTTATTACAATTCTCCACTCCAGCATGAACCCCCTCAGTGTTCTTGCCTCAGGGACAAGTCAGCGGGATACACAGCTCACCACCCCCAACCGAGGGTTATGGGTTCTCAGGGCCGGGCTTTCTAAAAGGGTGGCAGGCACAGCACAACGGAGGAAACTGGATGAGCGACATTGAGACTTTTCTGAATCATTCAGTGCTTTGCTTGCCTTCTCAGGAAAATGGGGTAATCAACCTTACACTGGAGATTGATGAGCGCTTAAGGTAAAGTAAGGACCTCGGATGAGCAGAAAGGAAGGAGAATTTCATTCCTGTTCGCATGGCTGCCCCAAAAGCAGAGTTTAATGTCCTAGTAATATCTCCTACCCGGTTGTTCTCTTTCACAAAGAGAAAGATTCATGGGAGGGTTTCAGCTGCCCAGTCATGCATCATTTCTCTTTAGAGATTGAGCAGCAATCAAATGTCCAGGCCTAGTGTGTCCTGGGGGGCAGGAATTGGTCACAGATCTGTCAGAATTTCCAGCAGGTGACTGGCAGCTCAATAGCCTCTATGGTTTGAATATAAACAAGGAAAGCTGTGGGACTCTCTTAGCCCATATTTGGGGTCTGAATAACTTGGAAGTATGGCAGATAAAAAGGTTCCCTTTGGTATAACCTTCTAACTTAACTTGGGTTGATTGAGATCACTCAATCCATTTTAAAGGTTAAGAAGATTAAACAAATACATTTTCCCTCCTTACACTCAAAGAGAAGCTACAGAGCAGTTAGTCTAAAAAGGATCCTGACTAGCTGCTTAGTCTGTTTTTCCACCCTGAAATGATGGTTCCAGATGGTTGCATTTATACTACAGCACTTCAGTTCTTCTCTCTCTGACCTTGCCAGAAACCCGGAAGACTCAAATGATACATGCTACTTGAGTGTGTGTGTGTGTGTGTGTGTGTGTGCGTGGCGCATACACAAGCACGCACACATGCACATGTGCATGGGTTTTAACTGCTACCCTACAGGAAACTCTTTCTACGCCTACCCAATGCCTCTGCTCCTACTATTTTTGTCTTACGTCACCCTACTTTCAACTTCAAATGCATCTTTGATTTTTCTCCACCCTTTTTATTGAGGTACAATGATTTGCAATACTGTTAATCACACTTTGGTGGCACACATCATTCCCATCCGCACCCCAATCACCAGAGAGCCCGCATCCCTCCACAAGGACCCTTCCCAGCACCCCCTCCATGTAAGCTCACTTTTTGTTTTGTTTTGAGGCCACACTCAGTGATGCTCAGGGGTAACTGCTGGGCTTGTGCTCAAGAACTATTCCTGATGGTGCTTGGGGGACCATATGGGACGCTGCGGATTGAACCCCGGGAGTCACATGCAAGGCAAGTTCCCTACCTACTGTGCTATTGCTCCAACCCCTCAGTTCTATAGACAACATATGCAGTTCCAGTTGACATTTACTGTTTCTTTCTTTTCTTTTATATAGATGAATAAAGCTAAACTTTGAAATTTCACAGAACTGTAACTTAGTAAGTTGATACAATAATTTTCAAAAACTGTCTATCTTTCCTTTGTACAGATATGAACATTTTAAAAATTGATAGTTTCGCCTTAATACATTTTAAAATGTATGTGAAATAGACAAACCCTACAAGTGTTGCATTTAGTATGAGTGAGGAGAATTAAGAAAAAATTGAGGGGAAGCAAGCATAAGATTATAAATGTATAAGTGTTTTATACTAGGAAAGAAAATGCTGACTTTATCTTAGAAAATATTATGTTACAGATACTGTTTAACTAAGTGAATATAATAAAAATCTAAAGGCATGCTAAAGGCATGTATGACATATCTAATAAGAGCTAATAAGGTTTACATTGTCTAATAAGTTGTTTTTATTATACTCACAAATATTTTATTAGACAGTATATGTGAAACATTAATTCATTGTGGAAAACATAACATTCATTAGCAAGTTAGGAGTAAACAGATTTTTTAAAATAAAATTTCTGTGAGATACATTACAAAACTGTTCATGACTGAGTATCATTCATACAATGCTGCAGCACCCATCCCTTCACCAGTGCACATTTCCTGCCACCAGTGTCCCCAGTTTCCCTCCAGCATCCCCAACCCAGCCTGCCTCTATGGCAGGCACTTTTCTTCTCCCTCTGTATGTCTCCCCTTCTCACTCTCCCCCCTCCCTCTGTCCTTGCAAACTGTGGTTTGCAATATAAACAGATATTTTTTAGTCTAGTACAGGGTACTGATAACTGCCATGAGTGAGTGCCATACACAGTGCCAAGAGCTGACAAGTTTGTCTTTTCTTTATATTCCTTTAACACTTCTTGCAAAACTGGTTTCAAGGCTGAATTCCTTAAGCTTTTGCCTGTCTCTAAAGCTCCCCATCATTCCTTCAAAGATGAATGATAATCTAGCTGAATAAAGTATTCTTGGAGATGCATTTGTATTTGACGATTTTGTATTATATCTCTCCATTCTTCCCTGGCTCTCGTCCTCCTTTTGTTTCTACCCCAATCCAAGCCAGCACACTACATTGTGTGGAGCTGGATTTTAAGACAGGGTAAAATAATTTCTGAGGTTAAAGTGGAGGGCACTTTGAATTTGTTTAAAAACAACAGCAACATTGTTTTGTATAGGTCTCAGTTTATGGGTAAGAATGCTCTCAGCTAGAAATTCTTCATACGCGGCCAGAGCAATAGTCCAGCGGGTAGGGCGTTTTTGCCTTGGGCGTGGCTGACCCGGGTTCGATCCCCAGCATCCCATATGGTCTCCTGAGTACTCCAGGAGTAATTTCTGAGTGCAGAACCAGGAGTAGCCCCCGAGCATGAGCATTGCCAGATGTGACCCAAAAAGCAAAAAAAAAAAAAAAAAAGAAATTCCTTGTAGCACTACCTGCAAGTTTTTCATGGGCATATTTTATTTGCTTCTCCTGTTCTGACTGGCCCATCTGCTAAGGTTCTCACTATAATGACAAGAAGACATTATTGTATGCATAAACTCTGATTACGAACATTACTGTAAATCATGGTGCCTGTTATTTTAAAAAAATGGAAATAAATATTTTAGACTTGAAAAAAGATGTGAATAGCACAGAGGATTTCCATTCCAAAGTTGTTTTCTATCCCTTGATCAATGGGAGTATTTATACCTGCCCTTGGTATTTTGTCTAAATCAGGAGATGAGACTTTAAGGGAATAGACGTGGAAGCATACCAAGTGAGGACTCAGTGAGCAGCAGCGGAAGGGACGGTCAGAACTGGTCAGGGGCAGGAGAGGGAGGGAGGCAGTTCTCCCTGGACTGGTCAAGGGCAGAGGAGGTGAGGGAAGACAGTTCTCCCTGGACTGGTCAGGGGCAGAGGAGGTTAGGGAAGACACTTCTCCCTGGACTGGTCAGGGGTAGAGGACGTGAGGGAAGACAGTTCTCCCTGGACCGGTCAGGGGTAGAGGAGGTGAGGGAGTCAGTTCTCCCTGGACTCATCAGCGGCAGGGGAGTTGAGGGAGACAGTTCTCCCTGGGCCTTCCAGCATTTCAGCCTTCCTTCTGTTTAATCTCTATGCTTGGCCGGTATCTCAGTTTTTTTTAAAATAAAATTTGTATTGAGGTAATATTTATAGACCATAAAATAAAACTTCAAAGTGGCTTTTGGTTATCCACATTTTTAATCTCCGTAGGACCTTTGGACCAAGCAAGGAGTGACTTCCCGCCTACTCTCTTAGCCAGTCTCTGACTCCTGTGAGGGCGCATTGGTGGCCAAGAATTGACTCCTTTTTGGAGCTTTCATCTAAGTGAAGAGTATGATTTTCTACGGGTCAGATGAAAAGGTAGAATTTAGCTGAGAAACAGCTTAGGTTAAAGTCATATAGCAATTAATCATCACAAATCAACTTTTATTGACTTATTTTCTGATAATTCTACTTGTCATTGTTTTAAGTTTTGTTGGAGCAAGCAATATGAAGTTAGTTTGTTATGTGTCTGTTAAGGGGAGAAGCTGATGGGTTGGGAGGGAAATTGGGGATATTGGTGGAGGGAAGATCACATTGGTGGTAGAATTGGTGTTGGAACAAATATATTATGAACAACTTTGTAAATCATGTTTTTTTAAAAATAAAAATATAATTAAAAATGTTGGATGCTAGTATTTCCCCAGTATTTTCACATTTGTTTTCATTACAATGGATGGTATTTTTCCCTTTTAAAAGGTTCTTGTGGGGGTGGGCCAGAGAGAGAGAGTACAGGATTTGCTCCTTGGCATCTCAAGAGATCCCTGAACTCTTCCAGGAGTGATCCCTGAAACAGAGCCAGGAGTAAGCTGCAAGTACAGCTTGGTGTGATCACCAAACAAAAAGTTCTAGTGGGGAATAATGTACTTACAGAAGAGATCACTTAAGTATGCTGATTAATGAATTTCCACTGGCTGGTCCATCCTCTCAGCTGGCATTTAGCAATATGTAGAAAATAGCCAGTAACTTCACAGCCCTCTACTCCCTGTCATTTACTGTTTACCTTGAGGAACAATCACTATTCTCAGTTCTAAGTTCTAGCAGCATTGATTCTTTGGCAGTTTTTAACTTTATATACATGAAACAGCTCGTCAGAGCTCCACCCAGCAGAATAGCCCATCTTTCCCCGTCTTCATCAATTAATGCATGAGATGAGAGCCTACTAGTATCCCACCCACATGGCAAAGCCTGGCAAACTACCCGTGTCGTATTTGATATGCCAAAAACCAGTATCAATTATAGACCTCATTCCCATAACCTGAAGGAAGGATTTGAGGCTCTTCATTTTCCTGGAGCGAGCTGATGCCCTTGGGCTACACTAGCATGGGACAGGACATGTGAAGATGTTACTGGTGCCTGCTCGAGCAAATCGATGACAACAGGAAGACAAGTGATACAAATGAAGTGGTACATGAAACTACAGCTCACACACTTTTTGATAACTTCTTTCATTCTGCATTGTATTTGTGAATTCCATTTTCTCCCTCCTCCCTACCTCTCCCTGTTAATGAGAAGAGCCAGTTCAGAGGAAAAATGTGGATGTATATGAATGAAACCTAATCATGAATAGTTTTGTATTTATCTATCTTATGGTGGTATAATAAAGTAAAGATGAATGGGAAATTTTAATGAGCGGTACAAAAAATATGAAATATGCTAGTTAGATGAACTTAGAGAATTTGTTGAAATTTTGCTGACTTATTAAAATCTTGGCACTTAAGAATCACAAATATGGTAAGAAGTTTTGAATTAGTGATTCTGTCTTTGAGGAAAGGATCAAAGAAAAAAAACGATAAAAACCACAACATTTTTAGTGCCTCTTCTAGAGCAAGATCAGAGCAGGCCTGTTGCTAGATGGATGTCAGTTCAGCAGAGCTTTTTCATCTCTCTCCATAATGTTTCCCTGATAAATTTATTATCATAACTGAAGTTCACTTTATTGTACAATGGAAACATACTCTTAAGCACAAGATGTTCTCCATTCCCAGAAAAATGGTCTCTGCTGCCTGTATGTATTTGTGAAGTAGCCCCAGCTGAACTCAACACTTCTTTTCCTGAGCACATCTCCTTGAAGACCTATTGCTATTTGGGTGAAAAATAAAAAATAGTTTCTTGACTTAAATGGATATTCATCTTTATTTCTGTGCTCCAGTAGGACTCATTGTCTGCTTCGTTTTAGGACACACTAGTAATAATTTTTCTCTATATGTTATGAGAAAAGACATTCAGAACTAATGGTTCAGTGAGTCAGGAGGTCATTTAAGAGTTGCCAGATATTTCAAGAGAGGTATGAGATAAGAAATGAAATAAAGAGCAAAATCCCTGCAGAGCGAGTCATAAATGATTTAATCAATAATTCAGATAGGTAGGGAACGTTTGGGGTTGAAAGTTGTCAAGTTGGCCTGAGTTATGTAACTGTGGCTTGATCCTTTTGGGATTGAGAGCAAGTGAAACTGAAGAGGTGTTCAAGGTGACTAAGAAAGAGTAATAGGAATATTTTTTTCCTAAAGAAACAATGAACAAAATTGCTGTTGAATAAGACTTGAAGAAAATACAGCAAAGGATTGGGCCTGGTTTCTCTTTTAATTTTGCAAAGTATACTTGCTGTCAAGTTTTATGACATTACAGTTAGATATCTTGAAAATGCTTGATTATTTCTCTTGTATACATCCATGACTTCAACCATTATCATGCACAAATGCCTCCCAAATGTATTCTGTTTACTTCCCATATTCTGTACTCTGTACCTATATATAGCTAAATGCTAAATGGTACCTCCATTTGGATGTTCTGCCATCAAAATATAGGTAACCTGTTCAGAGGAGAACTCATAATTTCTATCCCATTCTTATTAATTTCTCCTTTTGTTTCTTTTATACTTTCCATTATTGTGAAATCCTACCAATTATACAAACTAAATATATCAAATATAGTAATTGAGTCTTTCTTTTATTTAGCTTAAGGGGCTGAATGATAGCACAGCCAGTAGAGCATTTGTCTTACACGCAGCCAACCTGGGTTCAGTGTACCCCATATGGTCCCCGCACTGCCAGGAGTAATTCCTGAGTGCAGAGCCAGAAATAACCCCCTGAGCACTGCCAAATGTGACCCAAAAAGAAAAAAAAAGAATAGTTTAAGAAAGTGAGGCTGAATTATGGAATTCAGTGAAAAATAATAGATCAATATTGGGTGATTAATAGTTATAAATAAAACATACAAAGATGTTAATAATTAGAAATTATGTTTATGGGTAATACTGAACTCTAACTTCAATTTTTTTCTGAGTCTAAACTATCATTAAGAAAGGATCTAAGTGGCACATCCCTGCTCACTATTCCCCAATGTTCCCCACTGTCTTGTGGGCAGACTGAGCTCCCTAAATGGCTCACCTGGTAGGTACCCCATGGCCAGATCTCTGCATACCTCCTAAGTTTTCTTTCTCACACTTCCATGTAACTTCTGTGTGTCAGTCATATATACCTGCATGGGTTCTCTATATATAACTTGTGCACACTCTGATTATGACGATGTTTCTTTGCATAGAATTTTTTGCCATTGTTTTCCAGAAATCCATCAAGTCCTATTAGTATCTCCTAGCCTGTCTCCAGTGCCTTTTCAACAGGAACCAAATCAGGAGTCTATAGTTTTGTGTGATCCTGGAATCACACCAAAGTGCTTCTTTCCCTTCCCCCTTGACACAGCCTTAGAATAATTTATTATCTGTCTTGCAATCATACGTTTCTTCCTTCTTGACTGCATTCCCATATTTTTTAGGCCACACTTGACTGTGCTCAGGGATGACTTCTGGCTCTATGCTTAGGGATAACTCCCGGTGATGCCAGGGGCACCATACATAGTGCTAGGGATTAAGCTGGGTGGGCCACAGGCAAGCACACTTCTTATCCCTTGTACTACCTCTCAGCTCCCTGCGCTCTCATCATCTATGGACCTGCACATCTTCTGTTTACCACCTACCAGCCTTCTAAACTCCTAAGATCTAAGCACTGTCCTCTAGGAAACACATCAGAATTCCCCAGCTCTAACAGTAGCCTGTTCGTGTGGAGGACGTTGTTTCTCCTGCAGCTCTATCAATGACAACTTCCCTTCCCCTGCAATAACTCCTTACTGTTGGACTTCCACCTGGAATGGTCTCCTTTGTTATCACTGGTTTAGACAGATGGCTCAAGATCAGTGTTTTCCTTCCCTTCCCAAAATTTAGTAGTCTCAAAGCCTGCCATCAGAGTAGAGTACCTGCTGGCTCTCTTTGTTGAAATAATTTGCAGATCACCTTCCTAGACCCAAGGTACTCCTGGCCGTTTCTTGTTTTAACTCTTGCCTCACCATCACTCTCTGGAGCCCCATTTCTCCTATTTCTTGAAGATTGTTTTTTCCCTTTTTATTTATTTATTTATTCTTTATTTATTTATTTATTTATTTATTTTATCATACCACCATGAGATATACAATCACAAAGATGTTTCTGATTGGGTTTCAGTCATACAGGGAAACACTTCATCTTTAACCATCTTACAAACACCACCATTCTGCTACATGGAAATCTAATGTGCTATGAAAATGAGTCCTCAGACAGATTCAGTGACCTTGTTTGCAATTCTTGCCTTGTTTGCCAAGGCAGGGAAAGAATCAACAAGTTTCCTAGTCAGAAAAGAAAAATGTTCTTTCAGGCCAATATGTTGTCAGAAAGCAGATCAAAGGATATGCCAAGGTCTGATGGGTACTGCCTGTTGACAGACACACAAGGTTTCCTTGTGGACTGTCTCCCAAGGCAGATGGATGCGGGCTTCCCGGCGGCACAAAGCAGATAGATCCATGGACCCTGCTCCTTTATTTCCTGGGGACCTTGAAGTCCATTTGGATAATTTCGCAACATGCTGATATCTTAGTTCTTATCTTAGTTCTTTACTCCTCTCCCCCGTTTTCTGTTCTGCCTGCATATTTCGTTTCCATGGTGCTCTGACCATAGATATTAATAATTGCACTTCTGTATTTTATATCATTGTGGTCACAATTGTACTCACAAGCCTGAATCTTTCTACTTATGTCCTCATCTTGGCTGAATAATAGTGTCTTTACTGTCCCTAATATTGTCCTCATGCTGACATTTTATTTTTCTAGAGAATTTTCAATTTTATTTACCATCTTGTAATTGCTACCTTGCACCAACCCTTCATTTTTTGCTTTTATTTCCCTTTATTGTGTTCACCTGGTCAGATTATAGGCATGGTTAATTAAAGCTTTCCATTTACCCTGTGGCTGCTTCCAAACTAAATGAGAAAAACGTCCAGTCCTGTTGATTAGTTTTCATTTGTCTCCATGACTACTAACTTCAGTGAATCCTGAGGGTATGTTTCTTAACCCACCACTCTCCAGGCTTCTAAAGGTCAAGTTCCTCTTTTCTTTCCCTAATTTTTAGAATCCAGACAGCCTCAGACGGCATCCAGACTTTGCACATGCTAGTTGTGCCTTGTCACATAGCCTTTCTGCTTTGCTTAGGGGGCTACATCTGCTGTCCTCAGGACCTATCCTGGCTCTCGGTTCAAGGATGACTCCTGCCAAGGACTACATAAGGTTGTTAGGATTAGAACCCGGATCAACTGCTTGCAAGGCAAGCTACCAGATGTATTGTCCCCTTAACTCCCACAAGACTTTTATGCATCAGTTCACTCATCTATTAAATGAGGGTAATTGTAGCTGCTTTGTGTCATTGTGATTAAATTATGCACATACACAACTTATACTTCTGGGTAGAATAAATGCTTAGAATAAATGCTAGAAGAAACAGATGGCTTTCTCTGCATCAAGAAAGTGGTAATATCAGAGAAACTTTACATTGGCAGGTATACCAGCCACCAACACTTTGGTAATATTACTTTAACGAGACTCTCAGACATGGGGCAGAGCTGCTACTGGCTCTCCTGTGCCCAGCTGCACACGAGGCACGCAGGAGGGATGGCGGGTTCTAGCCCTGGCCCGACACCCCAGCAGGGCCTCACAACAAGCCAGACGACCCCTACACTCCATGAGGGCCTCCATTCTCCACATCCGGACTTTCCCTCCCCCACCCCCCGTCAGAACTCCACCCAGCAGACCAGCCTATCAAAGCCCGGCTCACTCGGCCGTTTGCAGCTGAGGGGTTCATCAATAAATGCTGGATTTAGAGATGACTACAAGCGTATGCTACCCACATGGCAGAGCCTGGCAAGCTACCCATGTCGTATTTGATATGCCAAATACCAGTAACAATTATAGACCTCATTCCCATGACCTGATGGAATGGTTTGAGGCTCTTTATCTTCCTGGAGCAAGCAGGTGCCCTTGGGCTCTACTTGCATGAGACAGGTCATATGGAGATGTTACTGGTGCCCGCTCGAGCAAATCGATGATGAATGGGAAGACAGTGATACAGTGATACTTTAAAATTTTCCTTTTTCTATGGACAAACTAAACAGATACACATGTTTTCATGTTTTTTCAAAGTCCTTCTCTTCCACTTCTGTCTGAGTGCTCACCTAGTCATGCTCACTGTCTGTGCTCACCTAGTCATGTTCACCTCCTGCAGCTGACTCCTCTTTCTGAGTCATCAAATGTTCCCTCACTTACATGCTAGTCCCATGAACACACAAACACGCAGCAGAAATCTCCCTTCAAAGACCTTCTTTGGAATACTGTGACCCTCTAGTTATTGGTTAATTTTCCTGCTGTTTTTATTTTGTTTTTGGGACCACACCTGGTGGATAACTCCTGGCTTTTCATGCAGGAATTACTCCTGGCAATGCTCAGAGGACCACAGGGGATTACGGAGATCTAATCCAGGGCTCAGAGGACCACAGGGGATGATGGAGATCTAATCCAGGGCTCAGAGGACCACAGGGGATGACGGAGATCTAATCCAGGGCTCAGAGGACCACAGGGGATGAAGGAGATCTAATCCAGGTCAGTAACACATCTGCTGTATTATCACTCCAGCCCTAAGATGGGCTTTTTTTAGGTTTTTTTTATTTTTATTTCTTTGCTAGACCTCTTCAATCAATCACTTTCTATTTTCCACTTTTCTCTCCCCTATATTTATGCTCAATAAAAAATATAAATAAAACCTGTTACTCTTGAAAAAATTCCCAACCACACATCTTTTTGAAATAGCAACTCTGAGAGGCATACTTGCTCCGTGATCCCGCTCCCCACCTCCCTCCTCCTGCTCCTGCAGTAATTTCTCTTTTCTTAGATTTCACATTTGCCTCAGCCTCAGTGAGATTCAGATTAAAGCTGTTTGGCAGAATAAAGCATGGCCTGCTCTTCCCTCAAACACCAGGTGTTTCCAGCTGTGCGGTTTCTTGGCTCTGCAGAGCTGTTTACACAGTTCTAAGGCTTGTGTTCATGCTGACATCTACAACCATGTTCTATTCTTTAATCCTATGCGACAGTCTCATGATTCAGTGCCACCAAAAACTCCAGTGTTTCATCTTCACAGTGTTTCATCCTCACTCTCGCCCCTTTGGTTGCTCTGAGCACCCAGTCTTGATTTGAACTCAATTCCTGAATCTGCTTTGCTGAAGGAGAATTGTGCAGGCCTCACAGCAACTCTCATTTCATGTTTCACCTGAGTTTTGAGACACCCCTGAATTGGTTCATCTTCCGGCTCAGTACTGCTTCTTCTCAATATCCTTTGGTCATTTCTCCTTTTCTTTTCAAACCCAAAATATCGAAGCATCCTAGGTCAAGTCACAGAACTTCTCTTCCCTCTTCCTTTCTTTCCTTCCTCCTCTAACTCTTCATTTATCACCATCCTCTCTTCCTTTCCTCTACTTATTTATTTATTTATTTATTTATTTTTTTTTGGTGGGAGAAACCACACCTGGAAATACTAAGGAATTACTTCTGGTAGTGCTCAGGGGACCATATGGCATGTCAGGGACCCAACCTCAGTAGAGTCATATGCAAGACAAGCGCTCTCCTCACTGGAACATCTTCTCTCCTCTGCTTCTAAGGGCACATTATTTTAGAAAGTTGCCTTACCTAGTATTGGTATTATTTTATTAGGCCTACACTTTTAGTAACAAAGGCAAAACTTCATCTTTTATTATAACTGAGTAGTACTGCATTGTATGTGGTATGCATTAATACATAAATACATATGTGCACATATATCATCTTTATAGGCTTTATTTATTCATCAATGAGTATTTAAGTTGTTTCTAAATCTTGGTCATTGAAAAATGATGCTGCAGTGAACATAAGGGTGCAGATGTACCTGTGAATGAATATGTTTTCAGATTCTTCAAGTAAATACTCAGAAGTGGAATTGCTATATCACACGGTAGGTCTAGTATTACATTTTTAGGATTCCATGCTGCTTTTCACAGTGACTATGCCAGCTACACGTCCCATCCAGGGAATGAAGAATGCTGCTTTTACCTCTTGTCCTAGCTAATGCTGTTGATTCTTGCCGCTTTGATAACAGTGACTTTCATCAATGCAAGGTGATATCTCAATGTGGTTTTGATCTGATTGTCCTAATAAATGATGATGAGCATCTTTTCATGTGTCATTGGCCATCTTTATGACTTATTTCAGGAAGTGCTACGCAGCTACTCTGCCTATTTTAAATTGTTTTGTTGTTGTTACTTGGTTCTATCAGTTCTTAGTATATTTAGGATATTAACACTTTTGTAAAGCCTTCTCCCATTTAGAAGGGGAAGAAAGTTTTTGTTCTAATGTTTCTTTTGCTATGCAGATTCTTTTTTATTTGAATTCTTAATTTACAAACTAATCAAATTTTGTTGTTATTGTTACGGCATGGTTCATACCTGGTGGTGTCTAGGAGACACAGAGCTGGTATGACTCCAACCCAGGGCTCCCCACTTCCAAGGCACTGGATCTATATCCCTAGGCCCCATCTATTTATTTTTGCTTTTGTTTTGTGTTGGAAACAAGTCCACAATGACATTGGAAAGGCCCATATGACTTACTTGGTAACACTTGGCATCTAGACAAGAATCATCCTTTCATTTATTTTTAAGTTATGGTTGATTGAATGTGTCTGCAATTTCTTTTTTGTTCACTGCCATGGTTTTATCCAAGCCTAATCTATTTAGCATATTTTTCCATGTCCCATTTCCTCTGGGCACCTAAAATAGCATGCCATTTTCTCATTTTCTCCAACTGATTTTGTTTCTCTCAATAAATGTATGAGGGTCCTGACTTACTGGACTCAGGTGGGGTTCAGAAGGACACATTAGGGTGTGATTGTCAGCAGCTAAATGTGCTTGACACTGAATGAGGTAAAGGGAGGGATGGCAAAGCACTAGACCAGGAGGGGCATCGTCACTCTGCAGCCCTGGAAGGCTCTGAGCCAGTTCTGTGAGCATCCTTATTGCTGAACCTTCATCTCTCAGGATTTAAATTAGCATTTTCATAAGATTTTTCTAGCACAGTAAGCTCCACAGCATATTATTTTTTAAAAAAATTCCATCAGAAAATGTTTGTGCAATAGGCGTCCTCTAACCTTGCATTTTTAAAATTTGATTCTGCAAATTATTATGTCCAATGGGAATGACTCTTTCCTTAAAAAGCTCTTGCTATTATTAAAAAGAATTTGTAGTCATAATAGAGGTTGACAAATCATTTTGGTTCTTTGCTTAAGCAGATTTATCATTCTAAGTATGTTGGGGTAGGGGGAAGAGAGAGAGAAAGCGAGAGATAAAGAGAACTAACATAATTTTTCCTGTAAAGAATCCAATGTTATAATTATCTAAACATATATGAATATTATCATTTTTAATAAAAATGTTTTCTTTTATGAAGTCAGGTTTAAAGCAATTAATTCAACTAGGGAGATAAAGTCTTGGAAAAAAAGAAAAGAGTATAGCATATGTTATAGGATAAGAAAGATAGACAGGAAGCTGTTTATCGCAAAGATTGCTGAAATCAGAGCAGGGGGACTCAGGGCACTCATCTGAAACATTTTGCTCACAAGTGTGCTCTTAACTCTTTTTTTTTTTTTTTTTTTTTGAGTCACACCCGGCTATGCTCAGGGGTTACTCCTGGCTCTGCACTCAGGAATTACTCCTGGCGGTGCTCGGTGCTCGGGGACTATATGGGATGGCCGCGTGAAAGGCAAACGCCCTGCCTGCTGGGCTATCGCTCCAGCCCCCTGCTCTTAACTCTTTAATGGCCAGTCTTAAGGGATCAGAGTCAAAGTCCTAAGAAGAGCTTTGAGTAGTCTTTGGATAGGAGTGATTGACATACAGAGTAATTGACAAGGACCTGACATTTTTATAACCCAAGTCTTTACCCATGCCCATTTCCACCAATGCCTGTCCTTTCCCATTCATTGCCTGACTGCTTGCTGACCACTGTCACTGCAAGAAACAGTGGTAGGAGTCTCTCTCTCCGCTTGCTTAATACCAGTTCCTGCTGAAACTAGTGCTTGAGGAAACTTCCCCATTCATCAAGCTTATCCTGAGGACACACATATAAGATTTGTGCAGCATTTGTACTAATGCATGGCACATACTCTGAATTCTATGTACATTACATTACAACACCCCTCGAGGTGTTGCAGGTGAGGCTGCGGTGCCCAGCTGCATCAGCAGGTGGCAGACAGGTGACAGACTTGTCCACACCCAGGGCTCTGCCCAGTGTGCTCTGGATGGTTGATGGTCTGACATAGAAACGGACTGGGCCCCCTGGGATGAACACAGAGCCATGGCAGAGCCTGGTAAGCTACTCGTGGTGTATTCGACATGCCAAAAACAGTAACAATAATGGACCTCATTCCCAACTAATGGAGATGTTACTGGTGCCCGCTCAAGCCAATCGAAGAACAACGGGAAGACAAGTGATACAAGTGATACATTACTTTGTTTTGTTTTATCCTAATACTTTTTCCATTTTTCTTTTCTATAAGCTTACATTTGCAGTTATTTATTTTCAAAGGAAACTATGTCTTTAATGAAAATGGAAGCCAATGTATAAAAAGTAACTAAAATAAGAGTTACCTAAGTGCCTAATAAAGTGCCTAAGAAGTCCTTCTTTTGGTAGAAAAGTGGGATTAGCCCATGCTTGAGCTTTAAAATCACAATAGGATCAAAACGAAGCCTTTCCTTTGTTGTAATCACAAGCATCAAGGGAGAAAGAAACTTAATATTTTTTTTATGTTAAGGTTTAATCATACTAATCTCACCTAAGATATTTTCAGCACACAAATATCTCATTGTGTGTTTCTAACTATGTGAACAGTGCAAGCATGTATTTATAAACATACACATTTAAGTGTATTAGGAAAATGGTAGCCTAGTTTGGCCCTGAAATGACTGCCTTCTGACGTCCTGATGGATCTATCACATCTTCCAGAAAGGCAATGGAGAAGATTATTCATGGCGTCTGCTCAGATCTCTTTGATAGTCACGTCCACCTGCCCACATGCCAAATTCCGCAGAATGGATATGTTGTTCCCAACGGTCTCCCTTCTGAAATCTGACATGGCATTTCATCAGTAAAGAAGCAAACAGCACCCGGCCCAGACCCGAGCACCTGAAGAATCTGCCATCAGTACTCATCAAAACACTGCCTTGGCTCTTCACACGCTGCCTGTCTGAATGCAAGTTGCCCTCCCAATGGAAAACCAGCAGGACAGTTCTACTGCTCAAGAAGGAAGACATTCACGACATTGGCAACTATTGCCCCATCTGCCTGTTGTCCGTCATCTACAAGCTGTTCACTCGAGTCATCCTGAACAGGATTGGCAGAACACTAGATGAAGGACAACTGTGCGAGCAAGCTGGCTTCTGAAAAGGATTCAGCACAATCAACCATATCCACATGGTAACCAAGCTCATTGAGGTTTGTAGGGAGTTCAAGATGCCGCTCTGTCTCAGATTCATTGATTTAAAGAAAGCCTTTGATTCTGTTGAGACCGAAGCGGTCATCGAAGCCCTAGCCAAACAGGGCATTCAAACCCAATATATCAAGATCCTTCATGAACTGTATTACAGATTCACCACCAGGATCTCACCATTCTACAATAAAGTGATCATTGATGTCAAAAGAGGGGTTCGTCAGGGTGATACCATTTCACCAAAAATCTTCAGCACCACCCTCAAGAATGTCATGCGGCAATTAGAATGGGAAGGAATGGGAGTGAAAATAGATTGTCGGCAAGTACACCACCTCCGCTTCACTGATGACATTGTTCTAATAACACCAAACATTAGCCAAGCTGCACAAATGCTGACTGACTTTGACCGAGAATGTGGGAAGATAGGTCTACAGCTTAATCTCAACAAAACTATGTTCATGAAAAATGAACTAGTTCCAGAGGCCCCATTCACTCCCAATGGAACACACATCTCTGAATGCAGCAATTACGTGTACCTAGGTCGAGAATTCCACATGATGAATGACCTAAAACCTGAGCTGTGCAGGAGGAAGAGAGCGGCATGGAATGCCTTCAAGGGTATCAAAGAAATAGCAAAAGGACAAAGAACCTCCGGCTCCGGCACATCCTTGGACTCCACTGCTCTCCCTGCATTACCATACGCCTCAGAGACCTGGGTCCTACAAAAGCAGGTTAAGAATGCTATTCGTGTCTCCCAAAGAGGAATTGAAAGAGCTATGCTTGGAATATCATGCCTCACTCAAGTGAGAGAAGGAATCCGGAGTTCTGACCTCCATTGCTGTTCCAGAGTCAGGGACGCTGTCTCACTTGCCAAGGCATCAAAACTCAGATCGACTGGACATACAATGCGATTTGGAGAAGACCGCTGGACTAGAGCCATTACCGACTGCATCCCATGGGACGTCTAAAGATCACGTGGCCGCCCACCTACAAGATGGTCAGATTTCTTCATCAAGACCCTGAGCGAATGGTTTGAGTCTCTTCGTATTTCCGAACCAACCAGATGCCATTGGGCTACACTGGCATGTGATAGGATCAAATGGAAATGTTACTGGCACCCGCTCGAGCAAATCGATGAATAACAGGATATCAAGTTGTTGCAGGATACCTAAGAGCCTCTGCATCTGCCTTGGATTGCCTCCTGCAGGTCACTTTGTAGATAGGGGGTAGTTTAAATGTGGCAGTTTATCTGACCATGTATTCTATACTGGGTGGTATAAATATTCTTCCATGTTACCATAATTATCGTGGGACTAGCTAGATCTTACCAGCATATTTTCCTGGCCACGTTGGATCTCTAAGTAATTAGACCAGAGAGAAACGCTGTTTGCCTCCAAGAAAGCAAGCATGGCTCCCTGATATCTCAAAGGCAACTAAAATACAAAACTACCATGAAGTAAAGACGAGACTCTTGTGAAGGCTTGGAGAAATATTTAACTGGCATTAGTATAGTCTTTGGTACAGAGACATGCCATCTTAGAAACCCCCTTATCTACCCTATAAAGGTATATCCTAGGCAGATCTTGGCTCAAGACATTAGCATCTAAAAGGGCCTAGGTGAGGTGCTGGGAGAAATTACCTGAGGGCATTTGACCCTGCCTGCTTCCCATAAAAGTGGGAGGTCTGAGTTGCAGGGGGATAAAACTAGCCTGATTCCTCTCTTGTTCTCTCTTTTTTGGGTTCTCTTTTTGGGGCTTGCACTCTTCTTGGGTCATTCTTCTCCTTTTTGCTGGAGTCTTGTCTTTGTCTTCTTTTTACAGGGCCTTAACACGTGGTGGCTGCCGTTTTGGCCTATACGTGGATGGGGTTCTAGCCGAGAATCCTAAGAATCCTATTGCTGATTTGTATGCATGAACCTGTGATAAGTAAAGCATTTTATTTTATTTTTATTTTTTAAATTTTTTAAATTTTTTTTTTTTGTTTTTTTGTTTTGGGTCACACCCGGCAATGCTCAGGGGTTTCTCCTGGCCTTGCACTCAGGAATTACTCCTGGCAGTGCTCAGGGGACCATATGGGATGCCGGGGGATCAAACCCTGGGCTGGCATGGGCCAGCCGCATGCCAAGCAAACGCCCTAGCCGCTGGGCTATCACTCCGGCCCCAAGTAAAGCATTTTAAAACCTTGCCAGATTCCTGAGTTTTTCGTCCATTCCCCCCGGCCGGAGGTAGAAGGGAACTTGCTTTCTGGTATTGTTGGGGACCCCAGCAGCTCCCCTACATCAAGTGATCAAATGATCAAGTGAAGGAAAATGGTAGTCGAAACTTACATCTCTCTCTGATGTTGTTTACTCATAAATTTCTTCCCCACTCTCAGCTCTGTTGGAAGTCTGTGTTATTGGTTATTGCTGGGTCATGGGGACACTTTCCCTTAATTAAATGCCATCTCCTTTCCATGGGCAACACAGAAGAAGTTAACAGCTATTGTGGGACTGACTATACTACTGTTTTATTATTTTACCTTTCTAGTCATCACTATTGCAAATGGACAGAAATAAATCATATTCTGCCCAAGATATGGAGGTAACTAAAGAGATCAGACAAATTAGATTTAGATCATATAGTCATAAAAAAAAGAAAACCCATGCATATCCCTAAAGTCCTGGAAGAATGCACTCACAAAAGTGATTTTCTTTGTAAGAGATTTCTCTGTAAGAGATACCCCCCCTGCCCTCCCCTCCCACCCCAGCAACCAGTTGCAGATTTTCTCTGTTCTCAGACTCTCTCCTTTAGCAGATTAGTCCACCATTTTCTCTGTTCTCAGATTCTCTCCTTTAGCAGGTTAATCCACCAACAGCCAATTAATCAACCAATAAGCTATTCAACCAACTAACCCATCTTTCTTCTATATTACCCTTTCTATGGCACTCCCTCACAGGGATTAGTTTTCTCACGGGTCTTATGTACATGTCTGCCCACCACAGACTTTCACTTTTCCAAACCTTGGTTTATTTCATGGAGGTTAATGTCTTGAGCACTTCAGCAGAACAATCAATGATGGGGTTTGACCTCTCAGTTCTACAGAGCAGAAAACTGTTTGCTATTAATTCCCATTGACATAGATTCAAGCATTGCCTGCCTGAAAAATCCAGTGTTAATTAATCAAGATAATCTGTGGATTTTGCCTCACACACATAACAAATACTCATCGGATTGGGATATTCCCTGAAGTTCTCACTCCTTGCCTGGAAGCAATTTCTGATCACTGCATTCATCTTCAGTTTGGCGTTAACATTTTTTCCCTCTGTGAATGCTCTGTTATCCGTAAGTAATCATGTCTTTAGATCTTCAGACTAGACATTAAAATGGGAATGTTCACCTGGGGAACCATTTTTGAGTGTTGAATTCTAATTTACTTTTGGTATGTTTGTTGAAGCTTCCCAGTATTTTCAGGACTTAAAAAACTGAGTAATATTCAGTTCTAGGTTACTCAGTTTTTTTAAGTCCTGAAAATACTGGGAAGCTTCACGGTGTATAATAAAATGTTTAATTAAAAAAATAAAGAGAAAAGAAAAAGAAAAAATATTTAAAAAACCTGCGTAATAGATGTGTTTGAACTTGGGTTTAGAAGTAGAAAACTTTTATTGAAAAGTAGATGAGTGAAAGAAATTCCTGTGGTCAGAGAGATAATATAGCAGGCCCAGATTCGATCCCTGGCATCCTTTATGTTCCTTAGAGACTCCTAAAGTGTTCCCTGAGCACAGAGCTGGGAGTAAGTCCTGAACACTAAAAGGTATGACAATAATCAAAAGTAAAAGAAACTCTATTAAGTTAAACACTAACTTAGCTTGAGACATTGGGCAGGGATAATGATCATGGTGGTAGGTAAATGTGGACTTGGAATATTGTATGCCTAGAACTCTAATATGAATAGCACTGTAAATCATGATGTTTAAATAAAAAATGGAAAGAAAAAAGATTTTAAGGTATCAGATCATTGTATAGGAGTCTTGTAGAAAACCTGAATCTTCCTGTTTCTTGTCCAGCTAAGACTCAGAAAATTCCTGTTTGCTTTTCTAGAGATGTCTGGTTAATTTAGGGCCTGTTTGTGTTAAGACAAGATCATTATGCATTTCCTTTTAGGTTGATTGGAATCCTTATTTATTTGTTTATTTAAGGCATGTTAGGCTATTTATTTGACCATTTGCCTATACATAGATTTTTATCCTTCAGTCTCCTGTGGACCTAAGGCCTGGGACAAGAGTTATAGCCTTGAGAAACCTGGGCTCTCTCAGTCTTTACAAGAACCCTACAAAACAGTAGGAATTGTAGGAATTGCAGAACATAGCACTGTAACAGCTAAAAAGAGGCCTCTCTTGACAGGTGAGGAAAAACTGGTACTTCTCTTTTCTTTGTTTTTTTTTTAATTTTTTTCCCTTTAAATTTTATTACACCACTTTTAGACATACAATTGCAAGATGCTCATGTTGAGTTTTGGTTCTACAGTGTTCTAACACCCATACCACCACCCGAACCCATCTCCCATCACCAATGCCCCCTACATCCCTCCCCCTCCCACACCTCAACTGCTTGGAGGGTTATGTATGTCTTTTCTCTCCTCTCTATCTCTCCCTCCCGCCTACCTTTCCTATACATCGTAGAATGCAGTACATTAAAGAACATAACTGTTTCCACTAGTTTGATGGACTGCGTGGCAGCAAGCAGCAGCGCAACTTAGGGGCCTCATGGTCAGCGTCCAGACAGTGATTATGGTGGCTAATGTGGTGGGCGAGTCTCATCCAGCTGCTTCCGGGACCCCAGAGGTGATGGGCCCCCCCCCCAAAACCCTGTCCACCTGGGGGTCCCATGGCCAGCTGAGCCTGGGGAAAGCCGAGTTCCAGCTTCCCCAGCCGTGTGTGAGGCTCTGCATGCTATGGCTGGTCACCCCAGGGAAGCTCGTGGGCAAGGCCACCGGGCTCAGACAAAATGGAGGGGGAAGGGCCGGCCCCGACTCCATCTGACAAATTCCCAGTGCATCTGACAAATTCCTGGTGATTCCTGCTTCTGGGAGTTGCCTACCTGGGCTCAAACTTGTTTTGTTCTGTTAATCTGGTCTTGAGGTAGCATCCCTCCTGGGCAGGCTGGTGGGTTGATCTGCTGCAGCGTCCAGACAGTGAATATGGCGGCTAATGTGGTGGGTGAGTCATCCGGCTGCTTCCGGGACCCCCGGAGGTGATGGGCCCCCCCCCCCCAAAACCCATCTGTCCACCTGGGGGGCCCCATGGTCAGCTGAGCCTGGGGAAAGCTGAGTTCCAGCTTCCCCAGCCGCATCTGAGGCCCCGCATGCTATAACTGGTCGCCCAGGGCATATTTTTCTTTGTTTTTGAGCCATACTTGGTGGTATTCAGGGTGTACTTTTGGCTTTGTACTCAGGGATAACTCCTGATGGGGTCTAGGGGACCAAATGTGGTGTCAGGGAACAAACTTCGGTTGGCTACATGCAAGGCAAACATCTTTCCCACTGTACTATCTTTCCAACCCGAGACTTTCTCTTCTAATCATTTTATTAAAGGTTAGCATTAAGAAAATCAAATCATATCTCTTTTTTTTGGCAAGGAGTACACTTGTGGTGCTCCATGTTTACTCTTGGTTTAGTGTTCAGGGATCACCATAGCAGTACTCAGGAGACCATATGCAGCACCAGGGATCAAACCTGTGTTGGCCGTATGCAAGGCAAGCACCATGACTGCTTTTTCTATCTCTCAACCAAATCACATTTGTATAATTAAGATATTAATTATTTTATAAGATACATTGATATTAAAACAAAAAATGTTAATAGAAGAAAGAAAATAAAACACTCTCTGGAGAGCTTCTTTATGCTGAAATGTCTCTGTGAGATCATATTTATCTGTATGTATCTTTATATGGATGTATATCAGAGCCTGTGATTTGTTTCTGAATCCCTGTGGAGGAAAGTTGGGAGCTGGGGGCAGCAGTTCAAAAGCAGGAAAGCATAATGACCCACCTTACCTGAAACAGAGATGGGGAACATGCTTTCTCTAATCAGAGGTCTTGGATATTGTTTGATTTGCCTTGCTGACTCAGCGTAGGTTTACATATTTTCTCAGTAAAGAATACGTTCTGATTTTAAAGCGTGAAAGAGAGATTTCCCCTCTTTTAAATAGTAGAATCTTTGATCGGGAGAACACACACTTTGCAGGTTGGAGAAGGAGAGAGCAAACTTTGAAGCCAACTTCCAGCCACCGTGAGAACCATTTAAGGCAGAGAAAGGGGTTTCAGTGACAATATCCCATGTCAGGATTGCTCACTTTGATAATTGTTATTTTGGGGTGTGACTGGGAGGGAGTGTTTGGGTGATACCTAACAATTCTAGGGAACTATACTTTACTCTGTATATAAAAGTGAGCCCTGGTAGTTCTCAGAGAACATACATGGTGTCAGGGATTGAATGAGCACTAGCCACATGTAGGGTAAGGCCTTGCCCGATGTCCTCTCTCTCTCACCTCTTGATAGTATGTCTTTACCCCACTGTGTGAGGGCTTTTGAGGAGCAGGTTCAAGCCTTGTCCTGGGGAGAAGATTCCATCTCTCCCACAGAGCCTGGTTAGAAATGAGAGCGTCTATGATTCCTGTTATTTCAATGGTACTGGAGAGAAGCCTGGACTAAAACACAGACATGTTGAATTAGTTTCTAGTTCAATGAGAATCTTTTCATGAGAGACACAAAAGAACAGAGAGGCCCAAAGAAGAAGGTCATCCTAAAATGGAGACTGTGAGTAGAGTGTTGTTTCTAGAAGTCAAGTGACAAATATCCAGGGTTACCACAAGCTCAGAGGAAAGACAGAAGGATTCTTCTGGAGAGACTTCAAAGGAAAGATGGTCCTGCTAGCATCCTGATTTCAGGAGTCTAGCTTCCAGAACAATGAGAATAAACGTTGGCTGTTTCAGATTATACACTTTATGATAACCAGTCAGGGACATTAATATGTCTCCTACCTGTCCTCCTCATGCCAGGGTGCTGCCCACTGACCTTGCTTCTGTCTTCCAGAATGATGCTGGTCATTCTCTCTTGTCAGAGCTTTCACAACCAATATGTCACAACCAATATGTCAGATTCTCTTGTCACAATGTGACGTATTTCACAACCAATATGTCAGATTCTCTTGCAGCTGGCTGCTTCAGAAACATTGACATCCTGACTGAGGGCTTCATGACAGATGCCTCTGATAGTCTATTGTTCCTCTTATGGCAATTATATAGTTGGATCTAGCGGTAGACACTGCTATAATTACTCCACACACATGAATCCATTTTGTCCCTGCACCTCTGAGGGAGGTGCTGTTACTCTTGCACCTTACAGATAAGGAGGCATGGAATGATTTTTTTATTAAATATTTTATTATACCACTGTGAGATATACAATTACAACATTGTTCATGTTTGGAGGTTTCAGTCACATAGTGTTCCAGCACCTGCCCTCCACCAGTGCCCATTTCCCACCACCAATGTCCCCAATTCCCTCCCCTCCCATAGCCTGCCTAAATGGCAGGTTCTTTATCTCTTTTCTCTCTCCCTCTCTCTCCCTTCATTCTCCTACACATTGTGGGTTTGACTACATACACTTGGGAGCCATCATGTGCATTTTTTTTGCCTGTATTTAATGTTCAGTTCTATGTTGGTATTAGCTGCATGGAATGATTTTTTAAAACATTTTATTATACCATCGTGAGACATATAATTACAAAGATGTTCATGTCTGGGTTTCTGTCATACATTGTTTCAGCACCCATTCCTCCACCATTGCCCATTTCCCACCACCAATGTCCCCAATTCCCTCCCTCTCCCTTAGCCTGCTTCTATAGTGAGTTCTTTATCTCTTTTCTCTTTTTCTCTTTCTCTTTCTCTCTCTTTTGCTCTCTTCCTTCTCTTACACACTGTGGATTGTGATACATACATTCAGAGGTTATCATGTGTATCTTTTGCCTGTATTCAATACTCAGTTATAGGCTGGTATTATCACTTTACAACATTTGTTAGCATACTGTTCCCTTCTCTGTCTCACCCAACCTCCGACTCCCAGATGCTTGTCGATTTCACTTTTGAAAAGACCTCCTGATCCATGTTTTGTCTGACCTTGGATATTAGTATCATAATATATGTATGTATGTATATATATACATATATGTGTGTGTATCTATATATTTATGTCATATGAATAAATGCAGTCATTCTATATCTGCCTTTTTCCTTCTGGCTAATTTCACTCAAAATGATCCTCTCATGTCCATCCATTTATAGGCGAATTTCATAACTTCATTTTTCCTAACAGCTGCGTAACATTCCATTGTGTAGTTGTACCAAAGTTTCTTTATCCAGTCATCAATTCTCGGGCACTCTGGTTGTTTCCAGATTCTGGCTATTGTGAATAATGCTGCTATGAACATAAAAGTGCAGATGGTGCTTCCGCTGTGTGCTTTTTGCTTCCTTGGATATATTCCCAGGAGTGGTATGGCTGGGTCAAATGGGAGTTCAATTTCTAGTCTTTGGAGGAATGTCCATATTGTTTTCCAAAAAGGTTGTACCAGTTGACATTCCTACCAACAATGGATGAGAGTCCCTTTTCCCGCATCCACACCAGCACTTGCTGTTCTTGCTCTTCTGGATATGTGCCAGTCTCTGTGGTGTGAGATGATATCTCGTTGTTGTTTTGATTTGAATCTCTCTGATGACTAATGATGATGAGCATTTTTTTCATGTCTTTTGGCCATTCGAATTTCTTCTTGTCAAAGTTTCTGTTCATTTCTTCTCCCCAGTTTTTGATGGGTTGGTTGTTTCTTCTTGTAAAGTTCTACCAGTGTCTGATATATCTTAGATATTAACCCCTTATCAGATGGATATTGGATGAATATTCTTTCCCACTCTGTGGACTGTTTTTTGTATCTTGGTCATTCTTTTGAGGTGCAGAAGCTTTTTAGTTTCATGTAGTCCCATATATTTATCTC